>JAPEIX020071947.1:0-11005 GCA_026122405.2 Zoanthus sansibaricus | reverse complement strand
TTTGGCGCTCGCTGTCAGACGCCTTTGGCGCCCGAAATCTTGCCCCCCCCAATCAAAATTTGCTGCCGCCGCCTCTGTCCAAACAGGGCCTAAATTTCAGTTTTTGGATTTCTATCTGCGCATGGAGAAAACATAAACAAGCAAATTTAAAAATGTCAAAACAGTCGTGTTTTTGATGATGATGGCACTTTAAACTCCAACTCTTTTCTCAAAACATGCCCATCATCCCTTCTCAACACATGCCCATACCATCTCGCTCCATTCACCTTTACGATCTGAACCACTGTTTCCTTCAATCCTAACATCTCCATTCTAAGGTCCTCTGTCCTCTTGTTTTCCATCAGTTTGTACCACACATTGCTCTCACCATTGCTTACTCGGTCTTTCTCAAAATTGCCATCTCATTTTCCCTCTGACACCATGTCTGAAAAACGCTGCTCTAATCTTTTCAGACATGCAGGATTGAAACCCCAACAATATCGATACTTTGATCCCAAAACAGTTGGCTTTGACTTTGCAGGATGCATGGAAGATATTGCAGTAAGTGCATTGAGGTGCTAGATATTGTGCTTTACTTTTTGATCATTCAACTTTTCTTTGTTTTTGCTTCAATGAAGAATAATAATAGAATTTTTTTTAATTCTAGAGTATGCACTGATGTTTTTTCTACAGAAAATTCCAGAAGGTTCAATTATTGTCTTTCATGCTTGTGCACACAATCCAACTGGGGTAGACCCGAAGGTAAGGTTTAAAGTAAAACTAACTCTTTTTCTTGCTTTTGTATCAAACTATTTATCATACAATATTAAACACTTTTGCAAAAACATTTCTTATTTTGGTCAAATCTCCCTTTTTCCTTGTTACTTTGAAATTCTAAAAGTTTCCTCCATCTTGGTTTACGGCCGCGTCCTGAAGCTAGGGGTCTGGGTATAGCCGCAAAAGACGTCAAAGCCAAATTATAATGGCGTAATTTGAAACAGAAAGCATTGCCTAAGAACTTTTAGTTTTAGAAATTGACATTATTTGACGAATTTATTCAGATATTCCCCCTTTAACTGTCTTTATTTTTTTACATAAATTTAAGACGGAAATGACGTCATTTACGGCTATTTCCAGTTCCCTTCAAGACGCAGCCATGAAACTTGATGAAAATATCTTCTCAGATTTCAAAGTATTATAAAAAAAGTAACATTTGACCAAAACAAAAACGTTTTTGCAATGGTGCTTAATGTTGTATGATAAATATTTTGAAATAAAAACAAGAAAAAGAGTTAGTTCCACTTTAATGTTTTTCATGAAAACAATTCTTCACATTTTTGGTAGATAGATCGTCA
Organism: Zoanthus sansibaricus; assembly: GCA_026122405.2. NCBI lineage: Eukaryota > Metazoa > Cnidaria > Anthozoa > Zoantharia > Zoanthidae > Zoanthus > Zoanthus sansibaricus. Next base: position 9,671 of record JAPEIX020071947.1, on the reverse strand, counting down.
TTTAAACTGTTTGCAAGAAACTATTTAATTAACAAGCTGTGAGTCTAAACACATCACCCTTTGTTTCAGCTGATTTTACTGTTGTCTCATTTGAAGAATGATCCGATTGGTTTAACTGTTGGAGGAATGGTGGTTATTACGAAATCCATGTTTTTTACGGTGTGTTAGTAAGAATTGCAAAATAATGTCTTGGTTATGTGTTATTAGTATAAACCTACTAACAGTCTAACACGCATCCTGCATTCTGATTCGCTACTCTACTAGAGGTCTATTTGTGATAGCTAGTAGCAGAGAAAAGATGGCGGATCAAAAGAGTAATGAGCCCCGTTTTGCTATAATATTAGAGGATTTCATCTATAATTCAATTTGTACATCCTTTTATACTAAGACAATTAGACCTCTCGGCCTCATGGAATCCCATTCGGCCCACGGCCTCATGGGCTATTATGTCGTAGTACATTTGTCCTCGACGTCTGTTAATTAGATCGGCCATTCATTGCGCAAACCAAAAAATAATGCTACAAGACAAACGCTGAAATAAAACCATTAACTTAAGAGAAGAGAAATAGAGGAAGACAAAGAGCCACTTGGTGGAGCAAGGACTTAAAGCCAATGGAAAGTCCTAAAGTCTAATGTTATTTTTTATATTCATACCAATATTGTTTTCACCTCTTAAAGATAAAATTAATATCCTCGAGTGACCGTGTAATATAATTACAAATAATTACAAATCTTCATACAACTTTAAAATGGTTAAACGTTTGAGAATTAGATCAAAATGGCTGGCTTCTGCTACTACCTCTGCTTAAATACTGATGTCAAATACAAAATCGCACATTCTTTTGTTTGCATAACTCTTACACTTCTGTTCTTGGGGGAATTCAGGAGCCATTTATCAACTCTTATGTATTCCGTTCGCTCCATTTATTCGCTGATGAATAAACCATTTGCGCTCGCTCATAAAATATTGTTTTAACCTCTCAAAAATAAAATTAATATCTTCGAGTCACAGTGTAATATCTTCTATTTATTTTGCAGACTGAAAGGTGTCTCACAAGAGCTTGTTGGATGTATGGAAGAAGATGTCGTGAGGGTGTTTTGTCTCTTATGATTGTAAAATTGTGGGAAAAGGAAAGAATGCAGTCAAATCCACCGCCATCAATCAAGATTAAATAGAATGCACAGAAAATGAACTCGGATAAGTTCCAAAGCGGAGCCCGATAAATTCAGTTATAGCTAATTCTCGCTGTATTATATATATCAACCAATTAATCGCTACTATGACAACATAATTTATTCACTTGTATTATATGAATTATTGATAAACTGCAAATGTGATTATAAATATATACTACAATAAACTCCTAATAAAAAAATGTTTTGCATTGGATGGAGTTACTTAATTTTGTTATCCCATTTTCTAAATTGGGATACTCGCTAGTTACTTTCTAAGTGAAATGTTAGTTTTCTCTTCGTGTATGGGAATTAAATCATAAAAAAGAGGAGAAAAGCAAAATGAAGAACTTCTAGAAAAAGACGGAGAAGGAGAAGAAGTTGCTTCGTAACATCTTTTTTTACACTCAATTTTTTTCAGGAGTATTTGCTTTGTTAATAAAGCATTCTTTGTAGTCTTCTTAAACTTTATACCTAAAGTCTCGAGTCTTTCTTATCACACTTCTCAATTTGCGTAGATAATTCATTTGCAATAATTTTTGTAAAACATTTTTTAAAAGTTTCGTTCAACAAGCGCTTGGTTTCTTGATTTTTAAAATTGAGCTGTCGTTCTATGCCATACTATCTTTAGCAGTTTAGTTTACTTTCCGATTCCACAGAAATTGAGACGGGAACAACTTACATAGAGGTTTATAAAGTAAAGTTTATTTTACATCTACAATTATATATATATTTTTAGAATTCATAAGCTCAAACTTAAACTGTCGGATGCTTAAGATCAACAATTATTAATTTACTGAGCCTGCCTGCGTGTGGTTTGTTTGCAGTACTTCAGAATGCTGCCATGTTGAACAGGAAGCCCAAACCTAAAAAGGCCGAAACAGCTGTCCATGGCTGCTTGTAATCAGACGTACTATTTTTATGATAGTTTTAAGGGGTGAAACCCGCTACTAACTTGGCCATAATGCCCAATAAAGTGGCCTCAAGTTAACTACCAGCACGTTTGTGCTATTTATACAGTTTATAAAAAAGGATAAATTTTACACAATAGTGAAAAAAAGAATTATTTTTCACTACGGTGTATAATTTATCCTTTTTTATAAACTGTTTCTGTAGAAACACCGACGCAGCATTCCATTTATGACATTTATTATTTTTTTTTTGTTTTTTTTTATTCAAATTAATTTTTTTACAAAATTTCTTTATATTACAAACCAAAAAAAACAAAAAAAGAAAATTACAAAAAGAGAAAAAGAGAGAGAAAGAGGGAGAGAGAGAGAGAGTCCAGCTATTACTTGCCATAAATGAACAAAAATGATGATCTGTTTTTTCTGAATATTCACGTCAGAAGACTCTTAAATACAACTTAGCAAACGTTCTTTTCAAATTATAATTGGCCTGGCTCTGATTTAAACTTGGCTAACTTGTTCATGAGGTATTCTGGAGCTTTATTTTTCGTAATTTTCTTAAACAGAGTAAGGCGATTCGCTATACAAATTTTGTAAATTGGGCTCCATCCAAGGATCTTAAAGAGTTCCAACGATTTTGCTTTAAAATTTACATTTTTTCAATTTTAAATTCATATTCAAAATTATTTTTGCGCATCTCTTTTTGAATTTTTAAAAATAAAAATAGAATGTCCAGTTGACTGGTATTTGCAGTTTCCCCATACTGATGCATAATATTCGAGTAATGGTTATATACTCGCATTAAGAAGTAAAATTCTATATTTTGAATGAAGACAGTGTTTAATTCTATTAAGCCAAGGGATCCAATTCGTTTTAAGAGATCTTTTCTTATCTCCTCGACTTGTTTTGACCACGTCATGTTTGAGTCAATATAGATACCTAATATGTTTTTCCGTTTTCAGTCTTTTGGAGATTTCTACTGTTTATCAATACCGGTAATGTAAGTGAGCAATCTTCAGTAGTCATGTACGTTCGTATCTACCATATTTATTCAAGATGGCGGCTACATAATTTACGCATAAATTATCATAAGGATGAAAAAGGTAGAAAAATGAAAAAGAGGCAAAATGGTGGGATTTTTGCACGTGCTGTTAATCGTGGTCCTAACCCTAAGCATAGTCATGTATGTTCGTATCTACCAAAAATACCAAAGATGACGTCATAGGTTCCGAAGATTTCCGAAGATTAAAAAAAATATATAATGCATACACGAAGAGGGACCGAAAGCCAAGATAGCGGCCAAATGGGTTGGTAAGGGTGGTGGTAACCCTAGATCACGTGGTCACGTTCAGGATGGTGGATGGCATGACAGGAAAGAGTGGGTTGTGAGTCAAGGAATGCTGTCTTTTCGGACGCAGGGAAGGGTAGGTGAGGTGGATTTTGTTGAGTTTTAAAAATGTCAAGGCGGGGTGGGTGAGGGTGATTTTTGTCCTTTTGTAAATTGAAGTTCCATGTTGTTTCTCGCTATGGCCGCAAAGACTCAGGTTCGAATCCTGGCCATGACCTCTTATTTTTTTAAAAAAAAAAGAGGACACACAATGTTGAAAAGAAGGGTATCTTTATTAACGTCTATTTACAAGCGTTTAAGAATAAGTTAAAAACGAAGTGAGTCTTTTCGTATGAATAAAATTCATGTCCCGAGTCAAGCCTTGTCAATTCCGCATCCTCTGTACAAAATAACAACACTCGACTTTAGGGCAGTGATGTTGAAAGGGGTTGTGATGATAGCGACAGGAGGCGATGGTCACTAAACGGGTTATGGTGTTGAGTTTAGGGCAGCCGACGTTTTCTGAAAAGAATGAATGTGGAGACAGGTCAAAAAGTCTTTTTCTTAATGATCTCCTTGGTAAGCGAAGTAAGGTCGATCGGCCGATTGTTGTTGGTAAAGGTGAAGAAAGTTTTTTTCTGAGCGAGGAGCACGACAACGTTGAGGTGGACGATAAGGAAGACCATGCACATGATGAAAGACGTAGTGGATGGTCCAGTGAGCTTTGGGATCGTGACGTGGATACGGTTTGGAGGGATAATAATGATAGGAATCACACTGACTGGCATCGTGATTGTACCAGACCATTTCCCGTACGACGAAGTCGGAACCTACTTGATACCCTTTGAAATCCAGTACGAGCTTTAAACGTTCCAGGTCTGTTGTTGGAGGGTAGACATGGGAAGATCCAGCCATCGGAAAAAGCGGTAGGGTGGATTATTTTGGCAAGCCAGGAAAAACCGGTTGAAAATTTTGGAGGTGGTGTTCTTGTGGAGTATGAGATCGTAATACCCTTCACCTGTTCAGTAGCACGTCAAGGGAAGACTGCCGGTCAGATTGCTGGACGGTGGAACTTTGTACCATGGGTACAGGAATCAAACAAATCGTTAAATTAAAAAATGACAGTTTTACCATTCCTACAATGATAACTGAAAATGACAGAGACGTTAAGGACTCAAAAGATATTTTTATAGCTTTTTGTAAATATTTTTCTAATATTGGAAGGGAGATAGCAGCTTCCATTTCAACAATAAGTAAATCACCGCTAGATTATCTCGATTAATCCTATTTAGATAGCTTTTTTATTCTGGCGATGTGGCCTATACGTTACACAAACCGGTACGACCTCGTTTTCCTACCTTACTGATCGCGTGATGGGGATGGACCATCAATGGGTAGCGGATTTAGTCGACACGCAAAAATTGGCGTCCAAAAATCAAAGTGTACAAGTATCTTTTGACGATAGTGGACGCCCTGTCCAAGTACGCGTGGATGGAACGTTTGAAGGACAAGTCGAGTACGAGTACGGTGCAAGCGTTTCGTCAGGTGTTGAAACGAGCCTTTCCTCGCCATCCTCAACGCCTGCAGACGGATGAAGGTCAAACATTTTACAATGACCCCTTAAAACGGTTTTTCCAGCAGATAAAGATCCGTCATTTTTCGACGACGCTTTAGTGGATTGGTAAGGCCGACAACCTCTTTTCCACCCCGGGCCTCATTCACACCATGATCAAACAGTTCACGGTCCATTGGAACGGCACGTTAATCAATTTTCAATTCAATACTTACCAGTATAAGTGGTACATTAACACCTTGTTAAACTATACCCCTTCCAAAAGAAACAGTTTCTTACAACCAGAAGGCTAGTTTCCCCAGTCGAGCCCACAGGGATCGTGCCTCTGGATTTTCCTTGCCCCCGCACCGTCAATAAATTGGAGGACGCAGCCCCTCACGTTCATTATACAGCCCTGTTCGACAAGCACAAAAGTACCGTCCAAGTACTTGAACAAAAAATGGAACACGTTCTACTTCAAACCCATGCATGAAGTGTTTTATCTCGGCCAAATGGTCCCCCCCGGGACCATTTGTACATAGATCGTTATTCATTAAATAACACGATTATTTTTGGAAAACGTTTATGGGTATGTTTTTTAGTTTTTTTTGTGCCCAGCCAACTTTCAGGCTCGTCTAGGGCTTCAACTTATACTTCTTCTCTTTTTCCAGTTTTTGGATCTTGAACTACATATCCAATATGTAGGACAACAGCACGTCAAAGTCACTGGCCTTACGACACGTCTGATCTCAGCCCACTCTTGAAATAGAACGTCTTCATTCCGGTGCGGTAATATCCGGTCAAATAATTCTTCACTGTCTCTAGGCTTCCATAACCGTAAATAATCTATTAAATCCTTTTGAGGCAAAGTCTGTTCTTCCTCCGACGCTGTCAAGCGTTCTTGCTGACACAAGGAAGACCACATGCTTCTTTCAGCCTGTTCTTTCAACTGATTCTCTTGGCGTATCTTTTTGGTCACGTTCAACAGTTCCCCAAACAAGGTTTGACAAAATCCGTTTCTTTTGTTCAAATCTTCCTGACACGGGCTAGCCATTGTTCTGACGTGATGCAACCCCAATGACGAGGGACAAGCCGGACAGCGCCTTTTATTTCCATACTACCCAGTTTCCCACCAGTCCCCATCCGACACCTGGTGTCTTCTCATTGGTTCTTTTTTGCTAGGCTTTTTTTAGAAAAAGATCTAGAACAAAAATCCATGCACTTCACCCACCCTTCCCTGCGTCCAAAAAGACATCACCCCCTGTATTCACCACTCAGCCTTCCCCTGTCACCACTCTGAGCGTGACCACACATCACATGACCTCGGGTTTGGACCACCCTTACCAACAGGACAACCCTATTTTGCCTCCACTACACAACAATTAACACAGTAGTGCAAACCAAATAAGTTTATTTAGGAAAGCCTGCCAAGAACCAACCCGAGGCATATATAGCCCGAGGTATACAAACATGCATACATTCGTAGATGATATACTATTTACACTCCTGATATACAATAAATACTTTACATTCAAAGATAGTTGGGATTAGCAAATAAAATAAATAAAACAAATAAATAATCAGTGAGTTATCTAACACGTGGCCCTCCACCACTCTAAGGTGGACGGAGACCTTTCACATGACAGATACACAGACACACAATATACACAGAAGTCCCCGAGGGCCTACGGTTTAACGTCCTTATCCGAGAAGACGCGAAAGTCTAACCAATTGCAGATGTTAGAGCAAAGGCAGCACTTTCTCCTCGATTATTTTAAGACCCTGAGTGTTGGTCCTGCCGGGAATCGAACCCGAGCCTCCCGCACGATAGACTGGCATCTTACCAGCTACTTAATAATTCATGACAAGATGGGGCCAGAGAAAACAGTCCGATAATCGAGGTTCGACTGTGTTTATTTTTCCTTTTCATATAAATGCCGCTGTACATGTTTAGATACAATCTTAATTCTTAGCTATAAAATTCAAAGAGAAACTACAAGGGAACCACAAGGCCTCTGGACCAACACTCAGGGTCTTAATAATAGCACACTGATACCGCTGCCATACTTGCTTGTAAAGCGCCTTAGATCATTTAATTTCTTCATGAGGACGAGCTATATAAATGCGTTACATGACTTAGCTTGTACTAGCTGGATTTAGTTCATGCAGCTACGGTGGACAAGCATCATCTTCCCAAAATCTAAACTAAAAGTGGAGACCCCAACCTTAAAAAACAACTTATCAGAGGTGCTGTGAGAAGTATCAGAAAAATTCTTAGACTGTTTAGAACGGTCAAGTTTTTCTTAATTTCTTTTCTATCGTTTCCACTGAGTTTGATTATAGCAGTTTGTTCAAATATGCTCATCACTACATAGTTTAGGATAAAAGTAGCTGCGGCTGAGAGCGAAGCGAGTAGCCTGGGCCACCTATTCGAAACAAAGTGTCCTCTTCGGATGTCACTACCAACGAACAATATACAACGATATTACACAACGTACACGGTTTTTCCGTGAGACTTACGATTTTCAGCTAAATCTCACGGTCTCACGGTACGCCACGAAAATCTTGGAAAACCTCAAGTTTTTCAAAGAAAACCTACCGTTTTTCTCTATGCCGAAAATCAAGCCATTCTCTAAAACAAATAAAGAACAAATAAATCCAGGTCGGCCAGGAGACTGAACCCCAAATAAGATTATCGCTAGCTACCAGTCTTTTACATTCTGAATCATGCCCACGTGACATTTTGGTGCAAATCAAAATGGCGGGTTTCGAAGAAATTGAGATCGAATCCTGTCATCATGTTCTACACCAAAAATGGGCCTTCTTTTTTGCGTAGCCCCCCCAAAATATAAATAATCGTCAATCTCCAGACTTTTACTGAAATCTCCAGATTTTTGGGCTTCCAACTCCAGATTTTCAGTGCCTCAAGTTTAAGAGGTCTGCGTACATACGATCAGCCGTTCAAGTCCATACCGTATCGAGAGGCAATTCAAGAATGTCACTAGCATTTCGGTACACACAATACATATGATCAGCCGTTCAAGTCCACACCGTATCGAGAGTCAATTCAAGTATGTCACTGGTATTTCGGTACACACAATACATGCGATCAGCGGTTCTTATTCAAATACATTTTGAAAATGCCGAAAATAGAACATGCAGTATTGCCACTACAGCACTGAATAATGCATACTCGCTGCACTCACTTTCTGTTAGAAATAACTATAGTTTTATATCCTTTTATCCTCTCTACATGTTGTTTATCAAGTTTTGTAACTTCTTTGGCTATTTGTCGGCTATTGTCAATCAACTTGCGCGCGCAGAAAAACACTCGACCCCCCAACAAAAAATTCTGAAATCCAATTACCTTTTTTTCTAATTTTAAAAACATCAAACAAACTGCGGTAAAAAAGACATTACATATAGAACAACGCTCGTGATGTAGATTTTTAAATATATTTAAGATGGCTTTTCGTTTGTCACAACAAACATCTTCAAAAGCGACCATTAAGAATGAGTTACAATACATTTCAAATTTAATTTTTAGTTTTGCTTTTTATTACAATTTAAGCCTCTCTTGTAATACTTATCAATCCGATAAACAAACAGGATATATACCGTCTAATTGCTAAGTTTTTTTGTTTAGGAGAATCCATAACAGACACTGCCCAGTTTTGTGTTGCCATTTGTAGTATTTATAGTTGCGCTCTTTCATCTTCTCTTTATGCAAACAAACCTATATGTTTAAAAAATATTATTAAGCACGTTTGGTCAAAACATTTTAAGTCATATTCGATTGTATGGTCGTTTTAATTTATAGCAATTAAGTTATAACAAAGCTAAAGAGGAAACGTATGCAGTCGAAAATAGAACTCAATCAATCGCCAATAGCAGATTATAGAACATATAGTCTGCAATGATTATAACGTTATCATTTTAAAAAGAATTGGCTATTTTTGGTTAAATTAATCCACCTTTATTAGGCTTTAAATTTTCAAACAAAGAGCGTGTTTCTTATCATCAAAGATCACCATGTTAACACTGCTGTTTATTCTCGCTGGCAATTATCTTAACATAACACCACAATAATATTGATAATAGTTGTCTAACACATTTGGACATAATAAGAGCTTTGCAATAGATCTTCTGTTTTGTTTAGCAGTAGATGAATTAACAATTACAGCAGTGATACGAGTTTTTATACCAAAATACGCAAACTTAGATTCTCGTTCAGTTACTAGTGTCATATGTTCAGTGAACACAAACTTTGATTGTTCTCTGAAAACAAAAAGTGAGCCGTTTATTTTCCTAATTCAATTCAAGCAAAATATTGGAGAAAGAAAAATTCTGGTGGCTTTGGTAAGTTTTAAATGTTTTTAGAAATATTAGAACATAGATCACACCGAGTGTCTCATGCTGGAAGTTCACGCGCGCGTTAAATACGACTTTTATCAAAGAGCAATGATCTCAAGTTTGTGATCTTTTTTTAGAAGAATATACTTTATAAGAATATCGAGACTGAAAATGGCGAAAATTTAAGACTATTTTAAGAATAATGCTGAGGCTTAGATTTTGTTAAGAATATAATTTTTTGCAATATATAAATATGTTTACAATAACATTTAAATATTTCAAAATTCTAAATAATTTTCGGTAAAAATTGCCAACGAACGATAATTTGTTCATGTACTTCACTAAATAACCGTTTAAT
>JAPEIX020071871.1:0-11006 GCA_026122405.2 Zoanthus sansibaricus | reverse complement strand
ACCTAGCAAAAGAGCAAATAAAAAACAGCCTCAGTAATCGTTGGCTAGGAGGTACATTAATTTAAACATTGAGGGAAAAAACTCAAAGAAAAAAAAATTAAATTAAGTGTGATAGAATATTTCAACTTTTTTTGTAAAACCAGGCTTTAAACTGATGTTGCACAAGCCATTGCGAAAAGTAGAACAGCATTTTACTTTCGACAATCATGTCTGCAACCTGTCTCAAAATAATTTTAGCCATTGCACAGGATATTACATGCTGCAATGGCTCGTGCAACTCGTTACGCAATGGTGTTGTGAGACAAGTTGCTCAAAAAATTGCCTCATGTAACATCAACTTTAAGCCTAGGTAACCAAAATTATTATTGTACCTATGAAGCAAGATTTAAAATATTATATAATATTATTAAAAACAAAGAGTAGAACTTAAAATATTGTTTGTGCAAACTGAAACTAAATTATAATAATTAGAACTGTCCATATATTGTAACTAAGTTGTGCCTGTCGTTATTATCTTCATTTGCCATACCTAGTTTCGAACTCCTGGGGTTGGGCGTTATTTGAGCTGCCTCCACTATCCTCTTCCATATCTTCTGTGATGTTTAACTTCCTCATGTCTTCTTCTACTAGCTTTCTCCAGGTCTTTTTAGCCTTCAACCTCCAGCTCTATTGCTCTCCTAAGTAAATCTCTACTAAAGGTTTATGATTTTATTAATGGCTTCATACTTATATGATATATTTGTTTTCTGGTAGTTGTTAGACAATTTCAAGAATACACCGACCCAGAAGAAGCAGGAGAAGACAAAAGAAGATCAGGAATTAAAGATGAGGAGAAAGTTTTACTGCCATTAGATGAAAATGTTTTGACAGACAACCTTGGTTTACAGATGGTTGTTGTTGTTTCCAAGGTAACTATTTATATGCACTGGCAATGCCCCACAATGGGGGAGGGGAACTACAGATTAGATACTTTTTATCCTACAAGGTTTCATATCACCTGGGAAATGTAGAAGCCCTTGACTTGCAGGAGTTTTTATTGCAGGCCTGGGATTCCCTGGAGAGTTGGAATTAATATAGTGACACGGAAAAAATCTGTGATTCTTTAGTTCTACAGTTTTTTTGTCAATCCTTAGTGTACTTATCATTAATCAGAAATGAGGTTCTTAAGCATAAATAAACTCAGCAGGACAAGTTTCTGCTCTACTATATTGTTGAGTCGCTTGTTATTTGAAAGCCCCTGGTGAGTTGTAAACTGTGTGATGTAAAGTGTTTTTTTTCCCATTGAGAAGCCAAGTAATGTATTGCTCTTCTAAGATCAATTTTTCTTGAGCTCAATTACCTTAAATAGTAAGGGCTGGTTAAGCTCACCCGAAAATTATGTGGGAAAGCCCCATAAGTTGATTTTGTAAGGAGTACTGGGGTTGTATTGTGAGTTTTACAAGCTAAGTTAAACGTCATTAAGACAAGGAAATCAGGCTATATACATTAATGCCGATAGATGTGGTATATATTACCTTAGGCAAATAAATAGACCATGTGGTTATATGAGTTGAATTTAACTACAGCTTATCATCACAGAACTCACTCTTATGTTTTGCTGATTGAAATATTGTCAAGAGAAAAAGCTAGTCTAAGAGTACATTGAATTTCCAGAAAACTGAGATCAAATTCTCTTGTTGCTACAGTATGCATCATTGGTGTTTAGAGTTGTTGCTAAGAATTGGCTGAATATTGTCTTGTAGACCGATTCAATATCAGGACTTGAGAAAGATAGAGATTACCGAGAAGAACATTTTGATTTTATTCAGCAACACATCAGAAGATATTGTTTGAAATGTATCCTTTGTAATTTCCATGTGCTTTTTAAAGATATTAAACATTTACATACTAATCATTTTATGTTCTTAAACTTGGAATTGAATAAAACTAATTCTCAAGAACCTGTCAAAAATTACATAGTCTAACAAGTGTGTTTGGTGTCTAGTAAATATTTTGTATAGTTTTAATGTGTACATGATAGCTAAATCCTGTACAAGCCTAGTGGTCCATGGAGCGGCTCGTATCACCAGTTTCTGTAGTGTCAAGCAGATGAGAGTCTTTGATTCCTCCTGGACGAGACAATAATCCATTGTAGGTTACAGTAGCTTCCAGCAAATGCCAGTACTCATTTACCTTCCTCGGAAGGATGGAAAGATGAGTTGGCTTAGTTAGAAAAAAAATTCACACATTCAAATATTTTAATCTAGGCAAAGCCAGGATCGAACTAGGGACCTTGTGGTGAGAAAGCAAAGATCTTACCAACTGTGCCAACCACATATGTCTGCGTCCATGTGTATAATACATGAAGTTTATTGATGTTGAATATGTGCAGGCTTATTGTCCAATCTTACTCAATCCTCAATCTTAATGGACCATTGTCGCGTTTGTAGTTGCTGCTTTCTACAATTACAGCATACTCAGTTAGTACAGTCTTAGCCATGTTTTATTTTTATTTAAAAATGTTAGTTGAGATTGAGAGCCGGAAGTTGAGATTGAGAGCCAGACGTCACACCTCCAACAATACACACAGTTGCAAATATTGTAAAACTATGTTCATAGTGAGGCTAAGCTCTACAAATTGAGCCCCATGTCATTATAGAAAGCAGCAACTACAAATGCAAAAATGTTCAATTTCCTTATTGGCATTTACTGGTAGGAACTCCTGGTTATAGTAATAGCAAAGCTTCTTGGCTCCCAAAGTGCCATGGGCTAAAGAGCTACATACAAAATATATTACTGTAAATTGTTAATACGTTTTTGCTTATAAATGATTGGGAAAAGCCAATAAAGGTTGCTTATTTTTGTTTATTGGTTTCCCAAGATTTGCATGTGTCAAAATATTTTAAAATGAAAATAATTATAATAAATATATTAATGAATCATGATCAGGAAGAGACATGTAGATATTAAGAAATATGATGAGCTCTGCTTGGTTGAATCTTGATCATAAAGAGTCAGTGGATCGAGAAATTCTTGAGTCCTATGTTTTAATTTGAATATAATTATCATTCTCGTTTATTGTCTGCATTTTCCCATCTAAGATGGGATTGGACAGGTGATGACTGCCCTCCACATCCTTTAATCCCGTACCACATGCTCCTCCATACCCAACAAGTTCATATCCTCCAACAAACAGTCACTCCACTTTTTCTCAAACCTTTTTGCCAGCCGTCACCCCCCAACTCTCGCCTCCCCCAAGACAGTCCCCCACCTCACCAAACACACCCCCTCTGTTCTTTTCACATGTTAACACCATCTCAGCTTCTCTGTCTCAACTTAACAGAAAGTTCTTGAACTCTACACATCTCTATCACCTTACTGCTTGATCTCCCATCTAGCCACCTCACTCCTACCAATGAGGTATCTCGGCATTCTGCGATCACATCTGTATAGAACATCCTTGATGCCCATATTCTGCTCCATACAGTAGAGCAGATCTTAAACAAAATAATAGATAAATTAATATAATTATATTTATTTAATCATTTTTAACAAGCACTTGGTAATAACATGAACATTGCTGCAGCATGTATCACTGGATATAGTTTTGTTCCTTGACCTCCTGTTTCAGATGGAGCCGCTTTGTTTTACACCTCTGTTAAAGAAAACAAGAACTGTAGTTTACTTTATAAATATTTAGCTCACAGAATTTATGGTTTGCCATTCAAGTCACCAGCATTAGTAGTGGAGAAAGATTCTGTTTTCATGTAAGTATAATTTTAACCTATTTAAATTTGTATTAGCCTGTAAAAATAAATATTTGTTAAGTAACTTGTTAAGTAAATAGAATTCTAGAACTTCAAAGTTTACTTTTGTGCAATATTAAAAAAGAAAGATGAACAAATATTATTCAGCTATCAGAAACTATTTGATAGCTACTATATAGTATGTCTTGGTCAAAATATTTGGTGTTTGTTGCATACAGTAGCCTCAAGACATTATAATTATTATTTTTAGTTGAAAGGAGTCGAAGTTAGTAAATAAAAATAATTATAAGATAGAATAACTAAAAACAAGGCTATGTGTTTGTAACCTGGGTAGAAACTCTGTCTTCCTGCCTCAGGGTACCCAGGTTTGTGTCCTGATTTGACAGAGATTTTTAAGTTTTTGTTATCATCTTTTCTGCTGAGTCAGCATTCATCTTTTCATCGTCAGAGCTTTCAGAACAAGCCAGCGACCGCCGGAGCTCTGCCAGCTAGTTCATGTTTCATCGCTGGCTACTTTTTCCTGATGTGAGGTATAAAAAGTCCAACAATTTGACAATTTTGTAAGATTAAGCTGTAATTAAAGGAAGAGTACTTTGTTTTGGAGTTGCATTTGATTTGCTTAACAAAATCCCTTAAAATGTTCATGAGATGATGGATGTCACATCCGGTTTATCTGTTCACAGTCGCCTACTTTTTTTGGAGTAGCCGTTTAGTTCAAAACGTTCTGAACGCCCTGCAAAGGGCCTGTGATCGTTGCCAAAGAAAGATGTATCGCCCCCTTTATTTACTACAAAACTAAAGTATTTCCTTGTGAATAAAAAAGAAAGTGGATGAGAGAATGAGTGCAAAATTTCCTTCGTGTAGCTCGTTGAATTAAGAAAACCTTTATTTATTTGTAAGAGATAATATACAGATTTTATTTACACCTTTTACTAAACCAAATATTTGTACAGTTGTGCTTTAATAAATTGAGCAAAGATTTCTTTTCGTTAGTTATTACTTTAAAACTATTCTTGGGAGAAGCAAAATTTCTAAGAAACCAGATTCATACAATGCAATGAATCGTAGTTTTAAAAATTTTTTAAAAATATTCGAATTTTTGAAAACCTTTTCCTTAGCTTTCCGCCTTCTACGTTTTCCCTTCAGTTAGTAATGATGTCCGTCTGGGACCCTACGAAAACAACAGAACAATTTGTTAGTCTCCTAACGCGTTCGTGGGTCGATGTTTGTAAACGAGAAGGGATACCCCTGAGTAGCTGTGAAGCTAATTTCTCCGAGTTTGACACACACACGCACGATTAAAAACCCCTACTGACTGGAGGTAAACCAGTTGGCTATTTACAAAGCGTGGTGTATATGACTCAGGGATCACCCGACATTAACTAGACAGTGGTCTGAGTAAGATTTGAACCCGAAACAACCGCATGCAAATCCATCTGCCGGCTAACGTTTGGTGAACATCAAAAAAATATCTTACACTTGCTAGTCCCCTTCTCGTACGTAAAATCGTTTGAAAAACTTATGCAAAATTCTGGTAACTTTAGGAGTCATCTAAAATCTACTTACTTCAACCAAACGATGAAGTGCCTGGGTAGCCTCCCTGTAATGAAACAGAACAGTGACTTAGCAACAACATTCAATGTTTCAAAATGTTTTCAGTTCTAAACAAAAACGGTCGGAACAGTGAATCCTTACTTGGCAAGTAATCCTTCACTCTTTTCCCGCTCCTTAAGGCTTCGGATAACTCTTGGATCGTTCCATTCAAGATCGCGGAAAGCTCTGACAACCTGTAAATCATGGAATTACCCTTTATTACACAAGTACATAAAGTAAAACCCTCCATCAGTCCTCAACCAATGCGTCACAACTTGTCGAGCCCATATGATGCACAAGTCAATTGAAACCATCACCTACCCCTCGGGCCAGGGTGGGGATTAGAGAAAAAAAAACACCCCGTCGGGCCAAATTGTCACTCCAAATGCGTTACGAAGCGTCATTTCTCCCAGGGACAGGGGACCATGGCAAAATATTGTAGCCTGTAAACCATTTAAAAAATGACAATTCTTGCAGAATTCTACTCAAGAATTCTCTTCTTTTTATAATTCTTCTTTAGAAGTATTTTGTAGAATCTTCTTTACAATTCTTCTTTAGAATTGTCTGAAACCCAAACGTACTTGTTCCAATATTTCAAACACAAAGAAAAAAATAACAAAAGAACAAATAAACCTGTATTCTGATAAAATAAAGTACACTTTAAACCTCTAATAGGAAGACAAGGTCAAGAGTGTGTTCCCTCAATGTTTGTCATTTACTTGATCAAACTATAAACCTTACCTTTTTCTGTTCAGCAGTTGTCAATAGCCCAACCCCCTTGGGTAACGATTTCCTTCCATAAAGCGTTCATTCACCCACTATCCCAGACATTGGCCCGAGAGGACGAAAGGTGGAGTATCAATTGACTGGTGCGTCACAATGATATATTCTACTAGTCAAACTTACAATTATTAAACAATTAGAAAATAATCCCCAAATAACTCGCACTCTGACCGGCTATAATTCTCTTTCATAATTAACAATTAGAATTCGAGCGCGCAATTTCTGTCGCTTGAAAGAATGACGAGGACCTTCGATAGAAATTTAGAGCAAGTATTCTAATTGTTTTAGTAAGGAACAAAAGAACGATCCTTTTTTAATAAACAATTATTAAATTTATTAAAACAACCTCTGCTGATGATACACAAGCTACTATTCGTCGAGTGAAAATGTCAAATTGATTCGGCAAATTCATTTTTTTGCTCACCTCGATTGTTTTTGTACTATTATTTCTTGCTATTATGGTTTTGTCTTTGATTGGTTTTTGAATAAAAGCATTTTAAAAATTTCTCTTCCGAAATGTCCGAAAAGAGGAAAAGGGATGCTATATTGCATTACTTAATTTCATCCCGCAGACACTATCTGTAGATAGCTTGTTGGGTAGCCAATCAGATTGCAGTATTTGCGATGGTGACTAGATTTCTAATAAAACTGAAAAAAAAAACACGGGATGACGTCACACCATTAGAAGGTTATTTTCTATAAGAGCAATAAAGAAGCATTGCTTGTGTTTCTAGACAACAGAAATTGCCATGAGGTATTAGAACACTCGAAATAAGAGAGAAAACTCGGTTTTGCCTCGTTTTTCCTTGACACTTCTCTCGTGTTCTCCTATGCACGATGCTGTTTTATTCGCTTAGTAGACTTGTGCTCGAGTTTTCTACGAGCTAACTGTCAGATGGATGATGTCAGATGAGATTTCCACATCGATATTCTTTTAAACTGTTAGAATACAAAAGGAAAGTCTTTCCTAGTATGATGAGAGAAGAATTTTGTACGAGGATGAAGTAAAAAAATGAGGAGGTGGTAGTAAACATAGAAGATGCTTGATCAAGTAACGAAGGAAAGGAATGCATCTTTTGGTACATATATAGAAAGGATAGAAAGCAATCTATACTAAATTGTCAGAATCTAGTACCACTCAATCTTTACCAACCTGAATACGAACGTAAGGACTGGGATCTAACTCCAGTATGTCGAGGAGTGCCTTCATTTCTTTAACCCCCTTCATTTCTAATGTGGCCTGCAGTTGAATTATAAAACTCAATTCAAATTTTCGATTTCAAGAAAATTAAAATCGTTTTACCTTTACTGTAATAAACTGAGTTAGGCTCCGAACTCTGGACTTGAAATTCTCTCGATTCTCCAACAAAAACTTTAGACATCTCGATTGGATGGGTATTGGCTTCATTAAGATGGATTACCGATCGAGAAGAAAAAACTAAATTGAATTTCCGATTACCTAAACGGAAGGAACTTACAAGTTCCTTAATCTGTGTTTTCGCGAATTTCAACACGTTATTCTGCCTTTTGCTGACATTTCCATTATCAAAAAAAGTACCAAACAATAATAGTTAGACATACATACAAGTACAATATTTCAAGCAAGCATGCACTTATTCAAGCAAACTCGTCGCGAGAATAAGATTTCAAGCAAAAGTCGTCCTCTCGAAGACGAGTTTACAGGAAAAAACGCACCTTGAAATTTCGCACCCATACTTGGATCTACAGGTCTATTAACCAATCACTAAGCTACAACTTAGGTAGTATGAAAGACAAAATGTGAGCCTTACCAAAGAAATTACAGCTTTTGCTCGTACGTCTTCCGACGGATCCTCAAGACGTCTATAAAATTACATGGCACAACATGTCAATTCATTGGATTCATTATTTAATTCATCAACGTTCTAAATTCTTCGCGATATTCAAATTAAACGGGCCTGTCCCTTCGGATTCGAGTAACGTGAAGTTTACTGTCTAGCCAACGCAAATAATGTCAACCCAAACGTTCTGGGCTCGGTTCAAACACTGGCTAACTTTAACCCTGGATTGAGTAAAAATTTAAGGAGCAATTTCTTTTGTTAAGAAAAAGTGAACGACTCTTTTAGATACTCTTTAGATTTTTTAGAAGAAAAAGCATGTTAATCTCTAAATTACAGCTCCAATCTTCTGTAAGACCGGAAACAAGAATGCAGATTTTAAAATTTAATTTTGAATTAGTGCTAGTCAGCAATGAAAGACTGGGCCTTGGGGTTTAAGACTTGAGGTAACTGTATGAAATAAAGAATCAAAGTAGTATTTATCTGTTCTAGACAGGACAAAACTCACTTGAGGACCAATGCGCAGGCTGTATTCCTCAAACTGAGTGCGCTGAGGACCTGGGCCACCTTTTTTCGTACGTACTAAAACAGAGAATGTTACTACGTCAACTCTGTGCACACCCCTGACAGTTATCTACATTTAAAGGAGAACTGAATGCTAAAACTAACCTATTTTTGTTTGAATCGATTGGTAATAGTAGATTAATTCTGTGAGGTTTTTTCTAAGATTAACGTTAAATTATATTGATAGCGTGGTCGCTGTTGAGTTTGTCAGCGGTATGCTATGACGTAGGTTACGATATTCAGAGCTGAAACATGGCAATGCGCTTCGAAATTTTGATAGTTCTTGGGCAATCTATATTTTGCGAGGTTTTTTTTTTCTTTTATAGCAGCCAAAAGCCGAACAGTAACTATGTTTTCCTTGTTTTAATCATTCCAGTATAGTAACCTTCGTCATAAAGAACCGCTGACATCACATATTGAGCCGCCGATCACATCTAGTCGATTCGTTACAAAATAACAATTTTTGTTGAACTGCTCGGCTAACAGTATAGTTGTTCTACTATACCTTAATGTTCCAAGGATAAAAAATCAATTTTAGGGTTCAGTTCTCCTTCAATGTTGCTAAACGCATATTTTGTAGGTTTTATAATTAGTAGTAATAATACTAACGAATATCTCTTCCAACACCCAACTTGAGATCTGTAATTACACTGACGAAGTAAATATTTTACATGTTTATAACAGGTTTCTAAGTAGATAGTAGATAAATTTTGTCGATAGATTGACCGATAAGGAATATATTTAATGACCTACAGAGCTGTTGGTAGATAGATAGTATGGGGGACGGTAACGTTCGATACTTAGTTTGGGTGGCTACTTGGGTTTTAAGTCAGTCAAACAAACAACTAACCTTGTTCGCATGATCCCATAATAATCGCTCTAAAATAACAAAGACCTCATCTTCGCCCATTACTTTAAGCACTTCACGAGCCCCTACAAAAATTAAAGCCTTGAATTACATTGAAAATCTGCCATGTGGCTGTTCTAATATTTGGGTGCTTGTTCACCAAGATGGACGCGTAACTAAAAAACTAGATTAATTTTTTTGTATTTGATAGTGGGTGAAACATCTTTAAATTCTTTCAAATCACATAAATTACTATCACGAGAAGATAAAGTGAGAGAGTTGGGTCTTATCCCTAGGGTAATTCCTCTTAAGTTGTTTTTAGAAACGGTACACAGCGCCTCCGCGGATGTTATTGGCTTATTGCGTAGATGATTTCGTGAAACAGACGTGGAGGGATTGTCGAGTTGGTTGAAAAAACTTATAAAATGACTTAGTCTCTCGCAAGTAATGGCGGGAAAGACCGAATGGAATACTACCCGTTGGATATCGTAGAATATGCAACGGCTTTCCAGGGCTCTGATTGGTTGTGTTTTTTAAGGCATGGGATAAAAAAAAACTTATAGAATGACTTTGCTCTACATTTCCCGCCATTCCATTTTGTGAAACGTCTACGTAATGCACGAGTAACATCCGCGGAAGAGCTGGGTACTATAGGTCTAAAAATAACTTAACAAGGATAACTAAAACTAAAACTAATAATCAAGTTCAAGGTGGAATAAACTATTATTGTTGTTGTTGTTGTAACCCACGGAATAAGACCATTATGGAGGATTCACTCTCTTACTCTTATCATTGGTGAACAAACCAAATATTGTACATTTCATACGTTTAAGCTATTTGTTCTTAAAACTGTCTTCTATTCTTCCATAGTGAATCAACGTATTACCACATCTAATGGTTTATAACATTCTTGGTACACAATGCAAGCCTTCTTTAAGCAAAGCTTTTCTAATTGATATCATTGTGATAAAAAAAATCTCAACTGTCCAGGAGTATAATTTTGTACTTATTGTTCTTACCAACAAAAATCAGCAGTTCGGCAGCCTCTACTCTGTGCTGTTGATAAAAAAAACTGAGTTGAAAATGAAACATTTTTCGTTTGTAAAAAAAAGAGAATTTATGTAAATAATTCAGCTATGAAAGGAAGAGAATGCTCGTGATGTCGACTGCATTGATTATCAAATGTTAAAATATTTGAGCACCTAAATTCCAACCACAGGTGCAAAAGCATGTCGTCATTTCACTGTCTTAAAATCATTGATTATGCTGAAACTCGATTCCAGCTTAAAATCTAAGAGGCATCACATATCCTTTTGGACAAGGCTATCTTAAATCAGCAAGTCAACCATGTAAAACTCCATTTTGTAAGTTCTTTAATAACGCCGTGTAATTAGCATTTTTAGTTGCGTTCGACGAAGGAGAACGCTTTCTAATCGTGACGTCACGGCTGGATGCTATGCTTTTTTGAGGTTTTTCCTGCGACGCAGGAGCAACGAAACTAATCTACTTGTCCTTGCAATCCCGAGCATGCGCGGTACAATTATATGCTGTGAAAAATTTGGTGTCTTGCGCTCGAGCCTCGATTTCAAAAGACAATGCCTCGAGAGACTGGAATGCAGTTTACTTTACCTCAACTCGTGGTCAGCTAGTAATTGT
>JAPEIX020071816.1:0-11009 GCA_026122405.2 Zoanthus sansibaricus | reverse complement strand
CTGGGACATCCACTACGTGGACCAGCTCCTCGCCCAGCTCGACGTCGCGGCATCCATGGTGGTGCAGCCAGAGCGCGCAAAGCAGGCCGATCGAACCGCCGCCCAGGACCAGCACGCGCGCCTCGGATATCGGTCGGTGCAGCGCCCTTTCCGTGAGCAGGAGCGCGTGCAGGGCCGTCCCCGCCGGCTCCACCAGGGCGGCGTGGGCCGAATCCAGGCAGAAGTCCTGACGGATCTTCCGCAGAATGGCCAGCTTCTCGGTGTCCTCACCAAAACATGGGGAAAACACAGGAAGCTGCAAATGAGTTTAGACAAGGTGGCAACCCCCATGAAAGAGATTCTCACTTCAGGACCTCAGGATACTTCAGGCCCTACCAGGATGAAATGCAGATTTTCTATTGGGAGAACCACCGACCCAAACCCAACAGTTGACCTTTGTTGGAGGGGTGGTGGAGGGGTCCCATGAAGAAACATCTACAAGTAGCTCAAGTAGCTCCAGTTTTCTTTACATTTCGCCACACGTCGCCATGCTGCGCCGCGCGTGACGTATCCTTGGACCCTCCGATTCATTCAAATGTCCTCTTTGATGCTCAATCTATCTCCAAGTCATTCAATTCATTCCATTGTGCGGGAAAGAAACCTTCAGTCAACGGGAACTAAGGAGCAAACGCCTCTGTGAGTTAGCAGGGCCCAGCCTCCAGCGCTGTGGGAAGCACAGTTTTCTCGGCGGCCGAAGGTTTCCAAATTTCCTGAGTGCTGGGCCAAGGGGCAAAGGGACTAGGACTCAGAGAGCAGGGAAGTGCAGAAGAAATCTGCTGTTTGGATCATTATTGCCGGGCTGTGGTTAATTGCCGGGCATCCCCGCACGTACAGACGTACGGGTATGATTTCTCATGGCCTCCAAACGGTTGAGAATTGCAATAATAAATCATCCGACTCATCATAATTATACCAATAACCCCCCACCAATTGTTTGTTGTAGATCTCTCCCCCACAAATAGTGTATTGTGGATCCCGCATTTCCCCCAACAAAGACAACAAAGCACATCCCATCAGTACAGTCTGGGCCGCGTGCACCACTTCCGCCTTCTCTACTGTCTTCTCCTGGCGGTTCTTCGTCACCGCTTTCGAAGCCGCGACCGCGGCACCGCCATTGAGAGTCGCCGTGGCTGCCGCGGGGGAAATGCCCAAGGCGCTCAAGAATTGAAGCTCACCACTTTGCGTCTGCGATGGCATGCCTCTTTGTTTGTTTGTTTTTACTCTGTGTAATAGTTTTAACCGTCACTTGTCACCAGTGCCTCTCTTTGTTTTTTGAAACACAACTGTGTAATAGTTTTAACCGTCACTTTACATCTGAAGATGTATGTTGCAGCATACGAAACGTTAAATTTTATAATTATATAATTATTTGAAAAAGTTGTCTATTGACTATGTTTATAACCGCCGTTTGTATTGTTTTCCTTTTAAAACTAAAAATCTAACAAAAGTAACATATTTCCTTGATGTGCTTCCATACACAGAGCTGCTAAATATGGTTTTTAAGTTCTTTCTCTCGGTTTTTAGTTTTCAGTTGATGATTTTTGTACTTTATCACAAAATGCTACTGAGGAAATTTGGGGGGAAGCTGCGCCCCTGTCCCCAGCTCTTTACGTCTATGCTCATATTGTTTGGTTTTAAAATTTTTTACTTCCAACGCATGAACTTTAAAAAATGGATCTTTGAACAGACTATGGCACTAAGAGATCGAGTGGGTGTGTTTAACATTGTTGGGTGGTCAGGATTTTACAAACTAATTATTAAATATTAGGCCATTTAAAAAAATCCCGATTTATCGTCAGCGCTCGCACTTTTGCCAGCGCATTGACTTTTTCATGTTTTTTAAAAAAAGAAATATAGAACAAAGTCGAAAAATATTTTCCCTGTTGCGTAAAAATTTGAAATATGAGTGTTTAGCATATTCGAGCTATATTGGAAATCTTGTTAACTAGTTATTGAATTTATTGCTGTACGCAATCAATTTAGCAGGAAATTTTAGTGGTATTTAGTGAGTACTATTAAACTGTTCATGTATTTTTCGCTAGCTGACTCGCGAAAAAAAAAATCAAACTTTCAAGATAAAACTCCGAACCTGGGAGAACTTCTGGGCTGTTCGTTTTCTCCTGCGTTTGACCGCCTTGTCTCTTATTAAAGGCTGAGGCTGACCTCTTTTCGTTGTGGACGTTGCTGTTGAGGTTTGTGGCGCATCTGGCGTTTGTGGTGCTTCTGACGTTTGTGAGGCTGCTGAGGTTTGTGAGGCTACTACTGCTATGGGTGGGCAAGTGTTCTCCGGCGATGAACTCTCTCCAATGTCCAATCCTGCTTCCCTGGCGACCTGTCTTGCTTTCTCCGTCACTTCTGCTACAGCTTCTCTCGCATCTGCTGAAATAAAAATAACAGAACACAACCTATTTTGTATTAGTAAAATTAATTCCTTTAAACAAGAGGACGAAATTGTAAATAATGCATACATAAATTACCCGATTAAAAGTTTACAGCCGAGTAAGAGAGTGAATTCACTTAACTCCTAAACCTCATCGATGACTGACATCATCCATGAAGTAAAAATAAACGAAAAATCAACACACTAAAACTTACTGGAGCGCCCACTTCACCGGCTTTACCACGAACTCCCTTTTGGCCTTTCGCACCCTAAACGTTCAGATATAAAATATTAAAATCATAAGATTAAGTATATTCTTAATGATTGATAAGTCAATAAAACGCGAGATGTTCAAAATAGTAAAAACAACTGCGTTTACAGAAACAAAAAAATATTACTTCTATTACTTAGTAACACAAAACGTATGATACGTACATGTCTTTACTTATAAACGCTATATACTTTTAGGTTTTGAACTGCTTCGTTGAAACACAGACAACAAATGGCAAAAGTTCCAAGTGTCAACTATCTGGCAGGCTGCCAGCTACTGGAGAAACGCTATAACTGTATGGAGTTAAACCATAGTTAGTCGAGCGAGACTAACTATGGCTAATCTATCTATCATTCACTCCGACGAAGGGCTTCAGTCCGAAACGCTGTTACGTCCAAGGCAAGTTGTCTGTCTACTCGATTATGTTTTCGTAAGATAAAATGTTATGTAAATGATTTAGTTGCCTGGAATGCGCCGAATCGAAGCATACGTTTTGGAGCAAGTTTTCAGCCAATAATTTCAAGACTTCTCCCTCGGAGCACGAATCTAGAACCCCCTACAAGTTGAATGCGCCCTGACCCGCATTGCAGTGGTGTAGCTAATCCCGGCGCTTAACGACGATGTAATTAGCAAAATCCCTAAATTTTCAGTACAGCATCATCAACCTCATAAGTACATCTGAAGATACTTGCAACTCAAGCAAACAAGACGAGGAAGTTCAGGTAAAAGAGTTGAATTGAATGAAGAGTTTTATAGAGTTTGTGCCGTATTGGCAGTTCAAGTTTTAGGTAAGAAATGAATCCAATATGCACACACATTTATTTTAAAATCCTTTTTTTATAATATATATTTTTTAATTTGTTCACTTATGGATTCTCAAGAAATTTTATAATATTGCACTCTGTATAAATTTTTTGTGAGCTTTCTGATTGACTGATCAAAACAGTGTGATTATCGATCTGAAAGAGTAATAATAATGAACCTCTCTTTCTCGAAGTTTAACATACTGCAGGAACCGCTACTAAACTGAACAATATATGGCTATTATTACGGTTGGATAAATAGAATTCGTGATTAAATGACGCCTTATTGTTTGACAGGACAGAGATTTGCTTTTCAGTTCTCAAATGAACAGTTTTAAAATCTTGCCAATACGTTTCCATTTGTTTCGGTTGAATAGAGGTTTCTCCAAATACGGATTTTTTCTTTGTTCGGAAATAAACATACAAAGAAAGCGTTAACTTTATTTCGAGGGAATGTAAATCCATTTCTTGATACGACAGCTGTAAAGTGGAGCCGGCACTTATCTTATGTTTTTGTAGTGTTAGCGGATGTGAGTCTTTGACTCTCCCCGGATGGGACACTAATCCATCGCAGGTTAGGTCCTAGCAGACGCTGGTACTCATTTACCTAGCCCCGAGTGATGAAAGCTGAGTTACCTTTGGCGGGAAAGAATGTCGCATAAATCAGTCTGGTGATGGAACTGGGGACCTTGTGGTCGAAAGGCAGAGATCTTAACAACTGCGTCAACTACGCCCACCCAAAAATGTAATACGTGATTTTATTACATAGATACCAGTGTTTTAAAGTAAAATACGCCACTCGTAGATATCATATGAATATACATCCGGGATACGAGTGATATATTTTCCATATCCTCAATAGTGAAGATATCGCTGACGTCATTTCTTTGTTTTTCCCGTTTATTCCGTCTAATTTTTTTCTACTTTCGAAACACTCGTAGCTATGTAAAAAAAAGAAAATTACACGTTGGCTGGAACATATGAAGTTTGTCTTCTTGTGAAAAAAATTTTTCACTCTTTCGCTGCGCTCACTCGTGAAATATTTTTACCAAACGAAGATAAACTTCATCTGTTCGCGCCCCCATGTAATATCCTCTATGTATATTCGCAATATTTGACTTACTTGTGGCCCTACGTCACCCTCTGCTCCATCAGCTCCTCGTTGTCCTTGTGCTCCCTAGATATCAGTCAATATTGTACAAACAAACACAAGCTTTAGAACCGTTTTTGCAATAAATAACCTTTCTTTACACACAACAAAACACGTGCATGTTGATATTTCCTTAGTACCTACAAGTCTAAGACTTCATATAAAAAACATTGTGAAGGGAAAGCCTGGAACTAAGCCTTGGCTTTTTCTTATACATACACCGTTTAGTGTGATGTTTCACAGCTTTGCACAATCGTAATCACAATCACGGCGTATTAACAAAGACAGGCACCAAATTACAGTCAATTTTTCGGCTGACCAAGTTTGGAACTCAGTTTATGAATAACTCAAAAAACAATCCAGGAACAATTTTCAAGCTTCTTTAATTAATCATAAATCTCAATCCAAATGATTCCATTCATTTTTTTTACTTATAAATATAATTATTGTATATGTAATTATATACATGCGTGAATATATATCATTTAACCTCTTAATGTATTTTTTTTTACTAAATCACTTAGTTATCCCTTTTTTAGTTCTTTATTTATTTTCCCCTTGTAAATTATTGTAATTTACATTAATCTTGTTGTATGTAATTTTTGATCTCTAGTTTGTAATGTTTCATTAAAATTTGAGCTATCTATCTAGGTTAACTTTTTAGTTGTTATAGATAGCTCGTATCCACATTTCGTTTAATTTACTTGCATTCTATTTCCAGCTTTAAACATTGATACTAAATATAAAATGTATGTATGTATGTATGTCACGTTATAAACACAGTGACAGTCATAATCACAATCACCGTTTTAGTCAAAAACGAAATGACAGCAACCGCCAACACTGTTACATTACTGTATATATATGTACATTTATGCAAATATTGGAGATTGGTTGGCCGCATCTTCATATGCATTAAGTGACAGCGTGCTTCTTTTAACGAGTGTAAGTGCGTCAGTCATTACTTGGCTGTGTAACCGCTCGATACGGTTCCAGTCTAGACCCAAACAATTGACCCTAGACTCACCATAGAGTCTCTCGTAGCTCAGTGGTTAGAGCATCCGACTAGAACACGGAGGATCGTGGATTTTAATTCTATCTGGGGCTCGGACTGTTTCCGAAATATCCTTGTCTTTAAAATCAAATCACTACACAACTAAATATAAACTTAGATTCCATACCATCGGCCCGGTTGCGCCAGGAAGTCCTGGTGATCCATCAGCTCCCCGTGCGCCCTAGGGAAAAATACATTTGTCACAAATTGGCTATACTTGAAATGAAACTTAACGTTTTATTTTGTTTATTCCACAATCTATTGCTTTAGTATCACTCTACAATAAGACAATGCAATTCCTACGTTCTGATTGGTTATTCTCAATATTCATCTCGCAACAAAAAAATTAGCGTTTGATTCCTAACATTTTCGATCCTAATCTTCTATGGCTAATTCACAAATACTAAAACAATTAGACCTTTAGGCCTTTTGCATCGTGTGCTTCTGATGCGTATACCACTGGACGTCAAGGTCTAATCTTATAGTAGCCCAGATGTTTAACCCTTTCAGCCTAAGTTGTCATATAAAATTCTCCCGACTTAAGCTCATACTTTTCATTCAACAAATTTGAGAGAATTTTGTTTTTAACCTTCAGAATTTTGCTTTGTTAGATTAATTCTTATTTTCTCATTTGTACGTGGTATGTAAGGTGAATTTGGTTGTTGATTACTGACCAGGACTGAAAGAGTTAGAAGAACGATTTCAATAAAAAGACAATGTCGTCTTAGCTCTTTTTCAGTGTCAAATTCCTCATATATCAACGATTTTGGCTCAATATCGATGACATTTTGTTATTCACCAAAGTACAAAAGGGTGCTTCTTTCTCTTATACATATATAACGTAAGGCACATATCTGTACGAGGCAGATACAAATATTGACTTTACGGATGTATGGAGCCAGATTTAAGCACGACACATATCAAGTTTGTCAATGACAACGAAGTTAAATGACGCGTTTCCAAACGGTTACAGAGGACCTTAAAACTAGTGTCTACATAATTTAGTGTCTATATAATTTAATGTCTACATAATTTCAAAAACATAATTTCAAAAACGCCAACCAGTAAGTTCAGTTATTAAACGATGCATGCACTTTTATTAGACAGAGTAGAGTAATGTTCTCTGTTGTGTTGTTTGTATTTTCTATGGACCTTATTCATAAATGGCACCCATTTGGATAATCTTTTGTCTATATTCAAATTAGACCAATAAGCCTCGTGTTGAATAACATATTCTTTTGAAAGATTAACTCAAGAACGAGGTTAGTTAGGCCTATTTAAATAAAGACAAAAAATGTTGAAATTGTTCACATTTATGATTAAGGTCTATTGAGGAGCAATACTCGTTACTGAAAAAAAAAAACTATAAGGAAAAGGTGGCTAAAAATAGTCAGTATTGATACATACCTGTGCTCCAGGAGGGCCGTTGGGACCAGTCTCTCCTTGAGCGCCTGGGCTACCCTAAAAACACCAACCAGAAAAATATCAAATCGTTTAGAAAGGGTGCAGAATCAAGCCGAGTACATCTAAACAAATCGTAAGGCATGTTTTGCAGAAATGCCCAGTAAGCTGTCTTAATTGTCTACTATACAAAAACGAGCAGGGGTACTAAGATGACCGCGCATGGCCTGGGTAACTTGTTTGGTTAAACAGAATTGTCAGTGTCGTCTTTAAGAATCAACCCGAATATTTTGGATGAAAAGAAAGACAAAAAACATCAGATTTAATCATTATCTATTTTATTGAAAAGAGAAAGGAATTTTGAGAATGAGGAGGAAAAAACGTTTTTAATAAGATAGAAAAGTTCCCTTTCTTCACTATCGACTCTGAAGATGTCTATCCAAAGGAATCACGCAGCCATTTTAGTACCCAGGCCACTATTTTTTGCAGTGGGCAAGTGTATTTAGAAAGTAGACGCCTTGTAACTCTTCAGCTTGTACTTAAAATGATACATATATAAATTGTCAAAAGTAGTAAAGGGCCATTTTTTTTTATTAAAAACTAAGAGACTCAATATGTTGTAATATTATTACTACTAAAGTAAAAATTGGTGGAATATCGCAAAAGAGTGGAAGCTTTTACCAAACGATGTTCGTTACTAAAGATTAAGTTCAGGATTTTCAAATATTTCTTAGATTACGACCTACCCAGTCAACTATAAAATCTTAAATAATTAAGAAGTTTTTTAAATTCTTATTTTGAAAGTTTGCATGTTTTCCCTTTACATAATTTCGTTAATACAAATTGTAGAATAGGATATTATATAGATTTTACATGCTGATCGCCATTTGATACGGGCAATTTCTATAGTTTGCTGATTGCTTTATCAGTATAAATATTCATTCATTCATCACCCAATCACATTTATCGGTATAATTTGTTTTATATTCAACTGCACAGGTATAACGGAAATCTGCGCCTTCTAACTGTTTGAAAAATGCTGTATACAATGTTAAAAGCTAACATGAACTTATACTTACAGGGGGCCCTCGTTCGCCATCAGGCCCAGGTGGTCCTTTCGGTCCTTCCGGCCCCTAAATAGAAATTTACAGCATGTTTTTAAAACCTGGCATTTTTTAAGCGCATGTTTCTAGTGCAAGAAGACATGAAATATCGAGAAAGTTCTAGTTCATCTATAATTAAGAAAATAGCGAGAATCTTGATAAGAACATTTCATTTGTGTATTCTATCTCATTTTAATTAGGGTTATATAAAACAGTGTTTCAACGTTTTGCCGGATTTCTGTAGTTTGATGAATTGCTTGGGCTTCCTGTGGTGGTGTTGCGGACTCCCTTATCCGGGCGACGACATAATGGCTGCCGTCTATTGACTTAGATGCCACAAAATATAAAAAAAAAAAAAAAATAGAGCTACAAGAATTCAAGTTGTGGAACATATAGTGGCAGCAGGTTATGACAATTCAGTGCTCAGTTTGGAATATTGTTGTAAGTAAGAAAGACTCTTTTTCTAATCCCAAGTAAAAAATTATGAGTCAGTCATAATTCTAATACATTTGATACGTGAAAGATGATTGGTCAGTTTATCTGTGATGTAGTAACATTTTAATCTCGCGAAGTATTGATAATGGTTTTGAACCCAAAAAGTTCGGATACTTTTAAACGTTTATTCACCGTGCTGCGAGCGAGGCGAGTAGCCTCCTATTCGGAACACAGTGTAATCGTCGGATGTCACTAGCAGCAAACATGCGATACACAAGATCAGCGGCTCATGTCCATACCATATTGATAGTCGATTACTGCATGTATACTGCATGGTACACACGATACATGCGAAGTATTGGTTAGTAAAGTATTAAGTAGAAACTTACAGGCTGTCCCATAGCACCTGGTGCTCCATTTCGACCAGCATACCCCTGAAATGAACAAAATTGTTTTTGAGTCATCGGAAAGCCTAAAGATCATCAACAAACTGCGTGAGCATTTTGAAAACGATGCATACGTTTATTCAAAGACAAAGCAACTAACTTAAGACTTAATACTTTATTTAAAGAACCCTCTTACATCAATATAGATTAAACTTACTGGATCGCCATTTTTGCCAGGTTCACCTTGGGCGCCTTTACTACCTTGCATTCCCTGAACAAAGCAAAATACTTGTTAGAGAAACATATACGGCGATTTAATGAAATAAGATTCAGGCTCCACATTTAGGAATTTTTAACTCTTTTAAAATAATTGGGCAAAATCAATAAAAAGTACGTTCACTATGGCATTGAAGGACTAAAACGCAGAGCCATTATTTAGAACTGACTTTACTTTAAGAACCAAGTGGCCCATGGAGCCGGCACTCATAATCGTTTTCTGTTGTGTTAGGCGGATGAGGTTGGATGACTCTCCCTGGATAGGACACCAACCCATTGCAGATCAGCTTCCAGCAGACGCTGGTACTAATTTACCTACCCCGGAAGGATGGAAAGCTGAGTTAGCTCAAGAAGAAAAGAAGATCGCACAAATATTAATATCTCGGTAGAACTGGGATTGAACTGGGGACCTTGTGGTCGTAAGTCCGCCCACGTCGTGTAGAGGACACAAAAATTTGAACCAATCAAATAAAGAAAATAAAATATTCCCAAATCCTGCATTAACCAATCACATATCGTATTAAAATTTGTATCTTCCACACGAAGAAAGTATGGATGAGGATTAACTGAGGAAATATCGTCAAATGACGCAAAAGATAATTTCAATTATCATCAGGGATTTTCCAAACATGAAGTTAAATCAACGCTTGTTTTGAGTAGGCGAAAAAATTACTGACTCAGGTATGATTTAAACCCACGACCTTTGTGTTACTAATCCGCCAAAGGTATTATATCAATTTCTGGTAGTCATTAGAGACATTCCTTTCGAGAATAGTTCTAAAATTTGAATAGCTATCTTGAAAATATAATCGTTTTATCATTTTCAACGAAAGAACGCGTAGTTACGTAGGATGGGGCGGAAGCTGCCCCCATCTTATCCTCCACACAAATAACCGACAAAGGCATGAAACAATAGACCATTTCCGAATTTTTATTTACCGCTGACTATAACGACAACGGGTTCAATTTGTAAAGTATTAGCCTCAATATAAAGTAAAAGATTAGTAAATGCCAATGTGGTTTTACACTATTTATAACTGTGTGTTGTTGGAGGCGTGACTTCTTGCGCTCTATAACTATTACTTTTGAATGTTTATCAAAATGAGGCCAAGACTGAATAAAATGATTCGAATAAACGTTCAATAGATTACCCTTTGTCCTGGTTTGCCTGGTGGCCCGGCGTTTCCTTTGGGACCCTAGAAGGAAAAGCAATACATGTCGTTCCAAATGCATATAGAAAATATATAGGTTAAGTTATAACTTCCTTTTGGGTATGGGAGGCTGAAGCTACGTCTACCTAACTGCAGTTATCCTAGCATTTCCTTAAAACGTTTTACAATAATTTATTTTTAAGACTTTATCTGTTTTCAAAGATTAAACAAGCTACAAGTTAGAATTTGAGATATTTTTGCTGTACTGTAATCAATGAGCGGTCGCTTAAACACTTCTTTTGTAGCGTTTATCTTATACCTAAACACTTTCTTTACACCAAAGATTCTACCACAAATGCATTATGAAAATAACCTAGTTCACTTGAATTACGTTTATCATGCATTGTCTCGATATATTTTGTAGATTTTAACCACACTATCTTTTGGAAGTGTGTAAGCTTTGGTTACCAGCAAGTAATACAAACACAAACAATGAAAGTTTTCAGGAACGTTTATCGGGGGCAACTTACAATGTATCTTATATTTATATAACGTTTCTG
>JAPEIX020071787.1:0-17886 GCA_026122405.2 Zoanthus sansibaricus | reverse complement strand
TATTTAAATGAAACTATTTTTCTGGCGAAAATTTAAAAAAAAAAAAGCCACAAGCGGAAATGGTAAATAAGCGTTAATTTCCGATTCCAAATGAAAGAAATTGGTGGAATGTATTATTTCCTGTTTATTGCATAGTTTTAACATCGTTGCATCATCGGCCGACCTTTATTTTTCTTTATAACTAAATTCATCAGTTGAAGAAAATTTTAATTTTCTTAATGAGAAGCACGTCGTGAATTTTACCGGGCCACGTTTTGCCTTGGCAACCCACGTTGACACTGGCATGCATTAGGGAAAAAAAACAACGTCTAATGAATAATGTGAAAATTAGAAAGAAAATATACATATATAATGTATCAACAAAAATATACTCAAAAGACTCCAGAGGAAATAGCGGGAAATAAAAAATTAAAGCGTTAATTTCCGATTCAAATGAAAGGAATTAGTGGTAAGTATTATTTCCCGAGTGTTGCATAGTTTTAACATCGTTGCATCATCGGCCGACCTTTGTTTTTCGTTATAACTTAATTTATCAGTTGAAGAAAATTTTAATTTTTTTAACAAGAATCACTTCATGAATTTTAAAGGGCCACTTTTTTCCTTGGCAACCCACGTTGACACTAGCATGCATATTCACATGAATAATGTGAAAAGAGAAAATGTTAGGGAATCCCGCATTTTGAACAGTTGAGAATTTTTATATTGGGCAACAAAGGTTATTTGAAACATTCAGTTTTGTCGCATCATAAGTCAAAGCAGTAATAAACTTCCTTCTAATGAGTTTTAATTATTTGTCGGGAAATATTTGACGAAGTTTTTTGTATTTAGTATGCAATTCAAATAATTAGTCATATGACTTTAGTTTGTTTATCACGTGATAAAGCCGACTACTGAAAGTTTTCTTGGGTACAGTCACTTTAATTATTAACTAGGGGTAAGCAGAGCTTAGAAAGTGCTGGCGGGAAACTAAGAAAGTATTATTATTTGAGAAAGGCATACAACACCCTTTGTTAAAGATTTTTAGGTTTTTAAAAGAACAATATTTTTAGTGCTAACCTCAAGCCCCCACAATAATCGATTTTAACACTGATAGCATAAAGATATATTTTAACACCAAAGATATTTTCACAAAGCGCAATTCAGTAGTTGAGCCATTTCCTGTTTTGCTCATGTGCTACTTAAAACTTAATATAAATCGCTGTGTTGTTGTAATTTTGTATATTCCCTGAAGAAGGTTGCTGTATACAACTGAAAGGGCGTCGGGAAAATACAATAACTTACAAAACCACAAGTCTGCACGCTGCTTACTGGTTTATATTTGTAGAAATATTGCTTTTTAAAAAACAATCTAGACTCCACTTGGAGATAAGCAACTGCAGAGTGATAGTGTATCACAATCTGTCAAGTAAGCTCTTATCAAGTCGTCAAAAAACATTCCATTCATACCAGTTGGAAGATTAATGTTGCGTGCTCCCTTTAGTCGCCCGCAATAAAATATTTTTGGATCGTGTTTATGATTACATTTATAACGTGTATTATAAAGCTTTCTAACTATTTTAACTTAGCGATGCAGCTTTGAGGACTTCGGTATAAGAACCGACAAAATCCTTTCGAGGAGAAACTTTTTAACATGCTACTCTTGTTCTTGAGACGTCTTAGAAATCGCAGTGAAATTCTGCTTGGTTCATAGGCACGTCTATAGCGCTTTGTAATAAACTTACGTTTTACAAGAGATTGATGTAAAGATAGTTTTGATATATGTTCGCTTTGATTCTCAAAGGTTCATTCTTAAGTGGTTCCTCTTAAATACGTCTCTCAAAATATCCACTCTTAAGTTTTCGCTCATGAAGTAGTCTATCGTAAAGATTGGGGAATTGTCGTTCCTCAAAAAGTTAAAATCTTTGTCTTGAATGTCCTCCATTGCCTCGCACTTTTCTCAAAATGGAGAATAAGAATTCAACTGAGCTAGAGATACATCTGAGCAAGTAAAGTTACATGACAACGATTTTGTCACAGCGGAAAGCGGGGCCTTGAAAACAAGACGTTGAAAAAGAAGAAAAGAACGGACAGCATTTTATGACAACTTCCACCCTTCGGCTGGCCCCGGTAAAAAGCATAAGCGCGGTTTGTTTCCTTAAAGGTCTTTGAGTCACATTCTGTGTAGGAATGAAAACAAAACCTTCAAATACATAGATATCTTTTCTGTTTACAGGAGACACCTGTAACTGTGTACGCGTCTGCCCCCACAGACAAAAATATCTTAGGAACGGCCTTGTTAGGAACAAGAAATTAGATCAAATGAAGAATTATTTAACGAATTTTGCGATTCTAATGATTTGGTCATACCGATAGTAGAATATTTCCGCACAAAACTACATGCACATACCAATAAATCGCCATTATAGAAGATCATTACTCGATGTTGTTGAAGCCACAAATATAATAATTGAACACAAAGGTAATAAAGTCCTCAAATGTAATAAAAATTGACCATAAATGTAATAACGTCTCTAAAGTGCTATGAAAACTATATGTACTCGAAAGAAACCCACCCTCAGTTAAAGTCAGTCGTAAACTTATTCCCCCCAGAAGTATGGGAGGCCGAGGGGACGTTAAAACATCACCCCCTCTCAGGGTTATAGACAACTTCTGAAACGTTTTGACTTTTTCTAAACTTATAAGATATTAGATGCTAAAACAATCATTTAAAAAATGCTCTTTCCATGGAAACGGCAGGTTCTAATCAGGTAGTGTGGAGTTAACTGTTCTTTGTAGCTTTTATTACATAACATATTTTTTTATATGTATTTTTACCAAATACAAATATTTCGAATGCCCGATATTGAATTTTTGTTGCCTAGCAATCGTCAAAAAGCAATTAAGCGAGAAAAGTCTTGTCTGCGTGTTCCGCGAAAAAGACAAAGACGTAACGGCACTGATTAGCAAATGAGTTCTAAACAGAGATTGGACCTGTGAATTACAAAAAAATTCACTTACACTTTTTCTTGTTATTAAAAACCAGTAAATTTTAGCTCAGGCTCAATGTTCTGATTACTGAGTTTGTTATTAATAAAACAAGAGTGCAGATCAAAACCCAATGAAACCAGTTCTCATTTGAAAAGACTGAATGTTGAACCCTGTACTAAACGGTTTGGCCCATCTGACATACATTCTGCACTTACGGCCATGCAGTTTTTTCAGGCAACAATACTACACCTTACAGGAAACTTTATTGCATACTCGAATTTTACATAGCAGATCCATGCCAATGTATCCGAAAAAGTAAAAATCATAAATTAAAAAAAGTAATTGTTGCTGACAGTGAGGCGAGTAGCCTTGGAACACAGTGTAATGGCACTAGCAACGAACATGCGATATATAAAATCAGCGGTTCAAGGAGACAGCAACACCAATCAATGACAAGGAGAACTACAAAGAAAAAAACCAGGCGCGCAAGAACCCTGCATGGGTAGACTTCTACACTCAAAAGTGTGACCAGGATCCTTTGCGCACCACGTCGCTGACGTCACTAGGTGAACAATGATTGTTCTTTATCAGTTCTGTTCAAAGAAAGAATGGTTGGTATTTTTCCGTTTAATTTCTTTGAATTTAGGTCAATTAATACCAAGGAGGAGATGTATTGTTAAAATAATTCAAGAGTTCAAAACAGCGTCAGCAAATCATACCGTCTCTTATTAATAATCTGACACACCACTAAATCTTGTACAAGGTTGTCTTCTGAAATGATTCAAGTTGCGAGAGGCTAAACATGAGGCCTTAGCAATTAAGCCAGCGATTGTTGATTTCATATTTCTCGTCAGCGCCCACATGGGATTTAGTCCGATCGCAGGCAAAAGATTCTGGTTATAAATTATGGTCCGAAAAACTCTTTTTGCATTTACATTCGATTTGTAGCATAGCAAATCAAATTTAAATTTAGAAAAAGAATAGAATCTTTCTTTCTTTATTACTTTTTAATGGCTCAACAACAAATACTACTACTACTACCACCACCACCACTACTATTACTACTACTACTATACTACTACTATACTACTACACTACAACTACTACTACTACTACTACTACTACTACTACTACTACTACTATACTACTACACTACTACTACTACTACTATACTACTACACTACTACTACTACTACTATACTACTACACTACAACTACTACACTACTATTACTACTACTACTACTACTACTACTACTACTACTACTACTACACTACTACTACTACTACAACTACTACTACTACTACTACTACTATTACTTTAAAAAGAATAGTTTTTTTATACAAATTATTACTTCATTTGTGCTATTGAGACCTTTTGAAAATAATAATATTTAAAAAACACGCAAACGTATTGAGGCATACATGCTTCGGCAAGCCTTTGCCCTTCTTCGAAAATTGAGTACATAGAACTAAATTTCAAGACCAATTGTCAATTTAGTTCTATATTCCATTTTCGCACTGAGGATGGCAAAGGTTTGCCGAAACATGTATGCCACGATAAGTTTAAGAGTGTTGTGCGTTTTTTTTAAAAATTATAATTAATTCTTGCTTATTAGGTCTACAAAAGGCAGTAATCAACTTTTAAAAATACATAATCCAATGGTATATGCAACAACCTCAAACCTAAATTCATTTAAGTTATTTTGTATTCAGGATGACACAAAACATGTAATACCAGTAGAGATGTTTTGAGATTCGAACATTGTTTACTTACACGCGACGACATTTGTGAATCGATTTTTGGGTTGGTTCTCTGACATCTGGGAGTGGCACCAGGATATTTTCTTGCTTTTCCCGTGCACACCACTTATTGCCTACAAAAGAAAGTTTAATAACTCAATTGTAGCTTTAAATATGTATACAGTAGAATTCGAAAGTAACGTCGCCTCCCCCACGAAAGTAACGGCTACCCGAAAGTAGTATTCAGTTTTTGCCCTCCTACTAAATACCGAAAGCAACGCCCCTTCCCAAAGTAACGGAAACCCGAAAGTAAAAGCATTTTGTAAAATTATCCCCCAAAACGGTAACAAAACACTGTTGCATTTAATGTTCCTTTCAAGCATTACTTCAGGAAATGTTCTCTTGCAGCTTTTAGCTGAGAACATAATTTTACTGTCAGTGAAAAGATCACTGGACAATCCAGAGGTGTGCCGAAGAGTACTTGGGTCCAAGGAGGAGACCTTGAGATTCCTTACTTTTATGAAGTTTTTGT
Source organism: Zoanthus sansibaricus (assembly GCA_026122405.2). Taxonomy (NCBI): domain Eukaryota; kingdom Metazoa; phylum Cnidaria; class Anthozoa; order Zoantharia; family Zoanthidae; genus Zoanthus; species Zoanthus sansibaricus. The sequence continues at coordinate 12,646 of JAPEIX020071787.1, read as the reverse complement.
GCCAGAATGAATGAACACACTGAAAGAGAAACTGCCTGCGCTCAATCTTCTTCAGCTTGACTGATGAACTTTAAAATAATCGTTTGTGCATGATTTAATCAGAGAGTGACACCTAGGAACGCTGCAACACTGCATTGAAGTTATAAAATATGTCAGCCAGAAGCTCAAAATATACTGTACAGTTTAAAATTAGTGATTGTGCACGTGTAGCATACCGACTGAGGTAGTCTGTTTTGTTTACTCTTTGTTCATCTAGTTACGTCACATCGTAGGGATATTTCATAATCCGTGTCCACTTTGTCTGAGACCACTTCGAATTACAAACGTTTTAGTAACGGGTACCCAAAAGTAGCAGTCCTACTTAACTGTAGAAATCCGAAAGTAATGGGGGCCGTTAACTTTCGGAATTCTACGGTATTTTAATACTAACATTTTAATATCTTTTTTTGGAAAAGATTAATTAACGCTTTCCATTCCATCGTCATATCGGGAACAAAGACAAAAATAGGAACGCAACGCATACATCTGGTAAGTCTTGTTTGCTCAAAAAGACAGTGACTTAATTATCTACGTCAGATCGTTATGTAGTGTTAAAAACCAAATAAAATACAAAAATATCACAAGAAGCGAGATAATTATAAAACAAATTACTAATAAACAACCAAAAGTTTACGCTTACACAAGCTTTTGTTAAGAAACGAATACAAAGCAAATACTTCGATCAATATATTGCACATCCAAATAAAAAATACATGCCGTAAGGCATCGTGGCTGCCGAACGAAGTTTATTTTTTTTTACTTGTCACGTGATCGAATACTGGCCTCTGAGTGGTTGCTCAAACGCTCTTTTACTAGACTAGAGAATCGAGGAGAGGTCAAATGGCAAAAAGTCATGAGGCTGTGATCGGTGTTCTACGCTGACAGCTAATACTAAAGGAAACGGCGCAAAAGATCTTACTCGATGGCACATATTCACTTCCGCGAACATTTTATTCCATCCACTAAAGGAACTCCAAAATCTAGCCCCTTTACGGCACAATGGATCGCTGACTCTCATTTAGTTTCTTTTTTTAAATTCGTTTGTAAGTTGTAGAAGTTTTTTTATAAAAGAATGTTCTTTGTAACCAGGGGGGTGCACGTGCACCCATTGCACTTCCCCTACATCCGCCACAGCATTGGCTAACCACAAAAACACACAATTTACAGAAGTATTGGAATAGGTGAGTAACTGCACCAGATGCAATCGTCAGTGGATCAGCTATGATAAAATATTAGAGAGCTTAAGCACCCGACGTTCTTGTTGTCACGGAAAGAAAGAAAGAAAAGATAGACAGAAAGACTCGCACTCACCACCGCCTCAAAGTACAGAGGCAGCGCAGCTCAACGAGGTCGGACCGAAAGCAGATATACGGAGGCCAACTGAAACTAAACTGTCGGCAGATGTTGCGTACTTGAACACGTCATGCGGTAGTGGTGATCTTCACGGAGGCCTACAAGTCGGTTTTTGCTTCCGTGCTTGTCTGTCAGGAACTGACAATTTTTTTTTTCAAAGAAATAGCTTCAAGCACCGAACAAATCGTCAATAAATCTTTATAAGACTTTAACACTGACCTTTGCCCCAGGTTCTTGCAGATGTGTAACCAATTTTTCAATTTAAAGTTTGCTTTCCACTGGGCTCTACAAAGTTATTTTTCGCGCCATTTTACCCTCCGTGCGTCCGTCGTTGTATCACGCGCGCTGCTTATGTATCACTGTTAAAAATTTGCGCCAAAAACGCCGTTCGCGATCTAGTTCACCGACGGAAAAGAAACCTCCGTCGTGAAGAAATGTTCCGGAGATTAAGCTCTCTATCATCACATACGAACACTCAGCACTCATGGTCTTAAAATAGATGAGAAGGTGCTTCCTTTGATCTAACATTTAAAAATGGATAGACCTTCGACTCTTCTCCAATTTGGACGTTAAACCGTTGGCCCAGTCTCTTAACACTCTATCGGGGGACAATGCCCTTGTCGAAAAGATCAGGTTAGTGATCTGGTCTGTCTTTTTCACTGAGAGCATTTAACACTTATTGACTGAGACTGAGGGAAACAGTATGTTTTCCCGAGGTTAAGTTCAATAAGTGTTTTGTTATATACCAGCTATTAAAGAAGAACAAAACGCAGCTTTTAAATCATTTTTTATTATCTTAACTTGTGTTTTGTGAACTTTTGAAATCACACCAAATTACAATTAACTTCCGGTTTTGTTCTTTACCGGTCCATAACATAATGTTGCCCGCTGAGCGCGTGGTTGCTGGGAAACAGCGAAGCTTGTTCACGTGCGCGTGATGTCGTCTCGTCCAATAGGAGTACGAGAAAAATGGACTTTGATAGTTGGTATATAACAAATGTAGTTATCCCGGGTTACCTGTGAACTAACTAACTTGCGCAGGACTAGTACCAGGCTACAAATTTAAAACTCCACTCGGTCGCAAGATCAAAGAGAACCGTTAGCGAAAATGGCGGGTGTCAAAACTGTTAAGGAAAATGACACTGAAAAAAAAGAAAGGGTAACAAGTTCTAATCGAAGAGAGGAGGAATTACATCTTCTTCATTCGGAAGAACTGACGCCCGAAAAATTACAAAAGATTTCATTAATGGGCGAAATTTTAAAAGGACTTAAGGTCGACTATTTAACCGCTGCAGCTGCGACACGTCGCACTTCAACGCAGACACCAAAGGAAAAAGCAATAAATTATTTGTATAAGCATGAAATTATGACCCTACTGGAGGTAAGCCCGTATATGTTCTATGAAGCTTAAGTATTGTTTTCGCATTTCTCAATGTGCTTCAGTTAAATCGGAAAAATCTGGTCTGGCAGTCTTCACCGACACTTCCTTTCAAACATATTAGTTTCTTAGAGCATGATATAATCAATTTGATAGAAAAAGATGTTCCATCTGAATTAATTAATACTATGTTTAAATACATTTTATACAAATCAGCAAAGTTTACATCACTCTACATATTATATATACTTCCAGGTAGTATAGTGCTGCAATAAAAAGGCAATACATCTTCAGTTTCATTTCAAATTTAACTGCAAGTCAAAAGCTGCAAACATGCGGCAGTACACATCGCAAGCAATGAAGTTAAAAAGGTTGACATCTATTTGATTTGGAGTAAATATGGATATTGTGTACAAAATCAACTTGGGGGCAAGTCAGTCGGCCTGATAACTGAATGAACTAATGAAGGCATACACCGAGTTACTGAGAATGATCATGAGTTGGCGCCTTTTTTGTCGTTTAAATATAACGCACATGTTCAGGAATGAAAAAATTGCATTTATCAAAATAAGAATAAACTTCTATATTTAGTTTCAAGCATAACAATAAACTTTACCTACCGCCTTGAATTATATCATTATAGCTAAATTTTAAGGTTTTTTGTGCCTTGTTTATTTATTTCTGCAGTACTTTCGGAGATGAACTCGGTCCGGCCTTATCTTTGTTTCCGTGGTTTTAAACGGATAGGCCGGAGTTAGGCATAGACAGATGTTACTCAATCTTTCTACTGATTTATCTCTATCTAGGTCGTCTGTCAGGACGCTCAAAAATCCTTCAAAGTTGCTCAAATTTCAAAAAGTAGCTCCCTTTTAAAACATGAAAAGTTGCCCCACGCATTTTCTCTACAAAGGTAACAACAGCCATGCTTAAAAAAAAGCAGCAAACATAAAGTGTTGCAAAATAAACAATTATTGGCTAAGTTGCAATTGAGCAAAATATCGTGATTTGTCGGTGGCGAGCACATTCATTATTAATAAATAATTTGCGAGATTATGATGACAAATTATCACCAAATTTTTGTGTTGGAAGTGTTAACTTTTAAGAGGAGTAAATGCGCGCTGCCTCATAAAATAAGTCAAGTTGGCTCTTTTCAGTTTTCAAATTCATTAAGAAAATAACGCGGCACTGCCACGCTGTTTCCAATCTCGAAACTACGCGCGCATGAGTAGTGTCACATTTGCAGCTAAACTTCGCCAGATGGTAATGCACATGAGTAGTAATATTTGTTGGCAAGTATTTGTAGGTCACGTGCGTGGTGGGCCTTACGCCAATGAGAAAGAAAAATTTTCCAATGAATGATAATTAACACTTATTGACTGAGACTGAGGGAAACAGTATGTTTTGTGGACCCGAGACGCCAATGTTTTCCCATGGCCGTCGAGGGACCACAAAACATACTGCTTTCCCGAGGTAAAGTTCAATAAGTGTTTTGTTATATACCAACTATCAAAGAAAAACAAAAAGCAGCTTTTAAATAATTTTTTTATTATTTAAACCTATGTTTTGTGAACTTTTGAACTCACACCAAATTACAATTAACTTCCTGTTTTGTTGTTTAGCAGTCCATGTTGCCCGCTGAGCGCGTGGTTGCTGGGAAACAGCAAAACTTGTTCATGTGCGTGTCATGTCGTCTCGTCCAATATATAGGAGCACGAGAAAAATGGACTTTGATAGTTGGTATATAACAAAACAATATATTTATATTGTGCAGCTCAGTATTTGGTACAGTTGGAGTTTGTAAGTATTCAAATAAGTAAGTACGATTGCTTGCTGCGTACACTACCCAGGTAAACAAACTTGTCGACTTCCTTGATTTTTTCCGCATTGCGAATCATAATCTATTTGTATTCGTCGGTCATAACTCTCGGCCGTTGACAATTTCATTGTTTTAAAAAAAATATTTTGCTGCTTTAGTATCATTTTTGTTTGGATGGTTTTTTAGCTTACAAAGTTATTTTTCAAATACCATGAGTGACAAATTGCTCTTTAATTTTGAAATCTCATTCGTACGCGTAATATTTATGGACACGATTTCAAAATGGCATCCAGATTTTATAATGTTAGTGAGGAAAAATAGTGCGTATAAAAATGAAGTAGAAACCCTAAACACAAGCAAAAGTACAGTTAATTTGCTCAAAGTAATTGCAAATTTACAATTTCCGTAACTTTAATTGGGCAGGCTAATGCATCTTTCAGTGGCGTAGGAAGGAACTAATTATTCATTGAGTGGGGGCACAACCCAGCACCGAAGGTGCGAGAACCTGTGAGAGGGCGGGGTTCTGTAGTAATGTAACATCACAACATGACGTTGTGTGGCAAATTATTGGGGGAGCCCGGCCCCCCACTTTTATTATTGGGGGGCCCGTGCCCCCACTCCCCCCCCCCCGGTTCTTACGCCACTGTCATTTTCATCGATGTAGTGTCTGTGAAGACGCTCTCTGCAAACAATTCTTAGCATCTTAAACTTTTCTGATTTTAGCACGAGTTTCGTCGATACTTTTCCTTTTTCAAATAAAAACAATTTAAACGACAATTCATTAACATATTCAGTTAAAATCTTGAGCTTTTTTTCTCTTTGCTCGAAGTTTTAATTGATTTCAATCAGAAATTTGAGCGTACTAGCGCTGGCTTCGTGGCTTTGTTAGTTGATTCATTCATTGAAGGCGGTTTTTAACCAATTGTTCATGGAGTTTTGACAGCTTACCCCATTTTGCAAGTGAACATTTTATTAACAAAAAGAAAGCTTGGTTGAAAAGGTTAGTATGGCCCAAAGCTATGGTATGCTGCGTTTAGTTTGGTTTGTTTAAATGTGCTTTTGATATTACAAATACAAAGTATAAAATTCCCTTGTCTCTTGCATGGTTTCCGACCGTACGGTTGATCGTAACAAGGCTTTGCCGGGGCTTAAAGTGCACCTTGTTTGCAACGCAATGAATTGTGGTCAAAAAAAGCGAGCTCATGAAATCGGTAGATATTTTCTACATTTTGATTATGAATTGCTGCTCGCTCGCTTCGCTTGCCTTGCTCCACAGCAATTACAAAAGACAAGTACTTCTTAAAATCTGTCTGCCATGGTGTTAAAATACAATCAAATGTTAACTCATGAATTTAGCAATCCATAATTTCACTTGCATGTTGTCAAAATTGATAAATTCTAGCGAATTTCCCTCGCCTAAAGGCGAATTTTGTCAACACGCACGTTAAATTACTTCCTAATTTCACTCGTCACCGTTCGATTACACACACTAATTTGCCGTTTTTTTTAATTTCAGGTTTAATAATTTATTCAAATTTTTGAGTTACAATTTTTCTTACGTTCCTTTACCATACAAACAACATCAAGTTGAAGGTGATTTTAAAGCCTTTTAGAGGTTTTTTATGTTCACGTGACTCGGAAACATTTTTTAATAAAAATATTTGACATTTTGACACTTTGCAGGGGACAGCTGTTTAGCAAATGCATGCTAAAAATAATTTTTGGTGGGAGTACCAGTGGAAGGGTACCCAAAAACAATGCTGCATAATTTGTAAGCTTTTTGCGAATTTTATGGTTTTATTTTAAAAAAATAGTTTGTCCTTAAAGGTTTTTAAGAATGCCTGGTTAGCTCGCTCAAAAGAAGTAAATATATATATATAGAAAAGTGAATAAAGTGACTGATTGATTGATTAACTGATGACAGCCTCCAGCCCACAGTCATGGCCCCTTCATATTTCATTTAATGTCTTGCAAAATGTTTAGATTTGAAGCACTTAATTTGGCATAAACTTTAAAAAAGCAGAAAAGCACATTGAATAAGTCGAGCAAATTTAATGATATAAAGTATCAGATTATATATTATATTTGATGAAATAATGGTAGCAAAAACAAATTATGCAAATTTATGAGACCCAAAGTTTTTTCGAGCAAAAATTATTTTCAGCCTTCAAAGAATTAGAAATAATGTAACAGTGTCAAAATTTCCCATTTTAAGGCAGGAATGTCCCTGAGTTAAATTGTATTGGCGTTTGCTGTGCTCAAGCTAAGCATCTCGTTTGTATTGACTTTCAGTTTACGGTTGTAATAGAGGTAACGTGCTTTGATTGGTTACGCTGCAAACAGGAAGTGAACTCACTGCTTTCACGCAGTTTGAATTACAATAGCCACTGTGAGCCGGTCAAAGTGGAAAGTCTTAACATGTCGCAGTGGTTTTGTAAACATCTCCTTTTTTTAGTTTAATGATAATAAATAATGATAAAAACAATGATAATGATAATGATAATGCTAATAATAATAGCCTTAATTTATTCAAGGCGGACGTGCTGGTGCAGTTGGTAAGATCTCTGCTTCCCAACCGCAAGGTCCCCAGTTCGATCCCGGCAGTTTGCCGAGCCGATTCGAATATTTGTGTGATCTTCTTTTCCGCCTAAGCCAACTCAGCTTTCCATCCTTCCGGGGTAGGTAAATGAGTAGCAGCATGTGCTGGGAGCTAACCTGCGATAGATTAGTGTCCCATCCAGGGGGAGTTAAAGACTCTCATGCGCTTAACACTACAGAAACCGGAGACAAGCACCGGCTCCATGGGCCACTAGGCTCGTAAAGGATTTAGCTTAGCTAATTTATTCAAGGTTAAAAAATAAACGACAGTTATACAGCTGATGTGGCCGTGTGTCACAAGTACTAAATTTTAAAGAAACTGTCTTGCAGTCATTTTGTCCGGCATGGAGTTCCAATATAAATAGCACCAAATTATCTGATTATTATGTCTGTGAAGAAATTGATGGCAGTTGTTCCCCAAAACAGAACTTTGACGAGCCGTTTTTGCTTGTACGTCCACAAATGCATATAAATGCTACCAATCTGTGATTATCCTAATCGACAGTCGTAATAAAACAATCCCAAGGTCCCGGTCAACATTTGAGTACATAACCTCCCACGTAGAATTCCTCCTGATACCTTCGAGAGGCGTCCATAAATGAATTTTCATTTTCCAAGAAAACAAGCAAACTGTTGTTGCGGCTCGGGGCCAAACTAGGGGTTGGTCGTGGCCGCTATTTTATGTGAGGCAAGCACTAATGTAATATCGTATGGCTGGGACGAGTAATTGTTTAATGTAGAGTAGACACTAGGTTGGTCTACAGTCAAAATCTGAGGCCTTTATTACAGTTCTATTTTGATCTTTCTTTCTTCCTCTCCGATAAATTCATCACGCGCTACCTGAGTCTAAGATCTTAGTTCGAGTGAGACTTCGTACCTAAGTGGCACGTCATTAGTCTGTATATCTATAAGCTTTCTCTGTTTTCTCCGATCTCTTGCTAGGACCTCTGCAGTTGTCCGTGACTCCCAAGCCAGCTTGTTCCTTTTTGTTTTTGTTGTTCTACGCCATGTGGTGCGTTTGCGATCCAACTCTTTAGACTGCCTTCAGGTGTGTATATTTTAAAATGCAATTTTGATGAAGATGAGAATTCACCTAAGAGATTTTGTGGAGGTCTAAAGATTCACAGAATTATTTTGCAATTGCAGCTTCCGGGATAGCAATCACAGTATTTGTGTGTGACAAATTTGAGTTGTTATTCAGCACTAGTTTAACATTTCTTCAAGTGCCTGTCATGCTTTCTAATGTGTTCTGTGCAACGATTGAAATATCTGAATATGTTATGGTTTACCAGATTTGCCAGCTTAATACAACAGGTGTTTCCGAAAAATTGAAGCGTCCGGGCACGATATATCTAGATCTGTCAACCGATTTTTCACTTTTACTGATACTGAAATAGCTTATGTTAATCTTTTGGTATTAACAATGATCTAGCAAAGTTCTGTTATTGAAGAAAGTTGACAAGGTAGGCGATATATTTTCTACGCATTCATTTGTTTCAAGAATTTGTCATTCTTTATTTTTTCTTTGGTAAGATTGTTTAATGTGCCTGCTGCGAAGGACCCGAAACAAAAAAAAAAACTTTCACGGTCACCCACGCGTATGTCGGCTTGCTGACCGCTCGCCCCCGCGGACATTCCTTGTATCCGCTGGCATCATGGGCCATCATGTCTGCTATTAAAAATCTCCAGCATGTAGACCTATGATAAAAAATGCTTCCAGACCGAGGGGAGGGGAGTTGGTAATCGGCGGTATGACCTAAGCCGTAGTCTCCCTCGCATGCAGCCGTTTTTAGTCTTGTCACGGAACGCGTTTAGACTACCTAAACCGCTGTGACAGAAGACAAAAATAGCCCCACGCACGGCTGTGGGCGGTTGGTTTGTAAACCTTTTATTCGAGTATTACGAAGAAGAACATTACTTAAACACACTATCTATTTTTGATGAAAGAAAACAACTTTCGCAATTACGAATAAGCAATCATAAACTAGCAATAGAAACTGGAAGATATACATTACCAAAAACACCACGTGATTTAAGAATTTGTCTCTTATGCAATGATAACTCAGTAGAAACAGAAGAACATATGATTGTTACTTGCCCAGCTTATTCTATTCTTCGTTTAGAACTCCAGTTAAAGCTGTTGGGAATTTTGTAGTTAAGCCCAACACTTCGCAGTTAGTTTATAAATCGCTTTAATTTCACTCTCACAAATCAAGTTTAGTGTACAAGATATTCTCACGGACTAAAAACTATTCTTACATCGGGTTTTAGGTTACCAGACACACCCCCAGTTACACCTCCCGCGTGATATGCGTTACTAGTAATTCTATCTGTTTAAACTGTCACTTTCAAAACTAATTTTAAAGCAGTGTTCATACACAATCTCCGACAAAGCTTAATGGCAAAATTGATTTTTCTGTAACTGACCATGTATTTTCTGTGATGAAATCTACGGACGAAAAAGTTATATTCTACTTCTCAAATTACATATTCAAAATGCTTCCGTCAAAGTAAAGAAAAACTCTCAGAAATATAATCTATTACTGAGTAATACTATTAGATATTTCATTTCTATCAGTAGATATTACGAAATAAACTACACGTATTTGATTTTATGAAAAAAATAGTGATTAGTATAATTTAGACGCTCTGTATGAATAAATATATATTTATCGTTTTATTATTGTTTTTTTTTCAACTTTTTGATGTTGCTCTTGTTTTTAAACAAAATGTAAAACTACTTTCAATGATTGTTAGTCATTATGATAATTCATTTATAATATTGTTGTAAAATTCTTTTAAATCGCCGTAACTTGATTAACATGTGTGTAAATTATAACTATGTCTATAGAAATACTTGTAAAGGTACAAGTCATGCCAATAAAGTTTATTCCTACCTTAAGGAACACATTCCGAGTTTCATGAGTTAGAAACGTTCTTTCGTCATATGATTTTAAAACTGAATAATACACCAAGGCAAAAAAGCAGGGAAACTTCCGTTTTCTGTGATACAATATGGAGCCTCCTTAAATTAAATAATGGAAATCATTCTGGAATCAAAGCTTTTTAGGCGGTCAACGTTGTATTATAAATGATGGAATCTTCTTTACCGTTTTTGCTAAGTCAAATGTCGATTCTCACACAATTTGCTTTTAAACTAACCTAATCTAATATACACTGATTCTTCTTGAAATGTGTGAAGCAGACATGAAGATGCTTCCGAGTTGTTTTGTTGTTGCAAATTTAACAACACGCAAACAGACCAACTTTTTGCCTTTTTTTGTTTTATCAAGAAATAAAAATTCTTAAGAATATACAAGATACAATACAAATTTAGCTCAAACGCTATTTTAAATTGTTATTTAACAATCCATAGTTGCAGTTTAAAAGTTGCATGACACCCGTGTGTAAAATATTTTAAGGTTGCTAACATCCCAGATTCCGTGAAGATTGATTGAAATATAATTTATCTTTTTTTTGAAAATGTTGAATGGCTTTTCGTGTATAAATGTACATCAAGTTCATTCATCACAATAATATTTGCGATGTTTTTCTCATTTTGATCGGCCATTCAATGCAAAATACACGTCACATGTACGTTAAGCATACTGAAACACTAACAAAACTAACTTTTTTTTAATTCTATTTCTATTTCTCCTGAAGACATGGTCGGTCAGGTCCGTGCTTGGAAAAATTAAATTGGTCATCTGGCCTAACCGATACTCAGTTAGACATTTCTGCATATATGAAACAGTATTCTATTTCTTGAAAATCGTAAGTGGACATCTGACTTGTAAACCTTGCCGGCATGTGTGCCGTCTGTTAATTTCGCAGATGATACAAACTTGTTTATACAAGAAAGGAAGAGACTTCGAACTGAAGAATGTGCATACACTCATAGTATTAACAAACGTTCATTAAGTTTTTAAAAAGCGTACGTTATCAGTTTTGATTTTATGTAATTAAAAAGTATAATATATATGCTATCTTCTTGTGAAAAGTAAGTATTGAGCGACTCGCACAATGAATAATCCCTAAAATTAAGCAACTTTTTGCTCTTGATAAATGACGTTGCTTTAAAATGTTATGTATTTGCTAAGTAACTGATTAGCAACTTTCAGGCCTGAAATGATCCAAGAATTAAACAATTTTTTAGGGCTTGGACCAAGTTAAGTTACTTTTAAAATAAAAAAAAGAGTGTTTACATCAGTACTTGACCTTGTCTGGTTTTGGAGATCACAAAAGAAAACGTTTTAAATTTGTAATCGATAATAATTTTGAAACCCCTCGACAGCGTTCTGAGGTATGTTTTAAAATACAATTTTCAAAGTAACACCCATGTGCCACACGTTTTTTTTATATATATATAAAAATATAAAACAGCGACTGAGTGCGTGTTTTAGATTGCGGACTGAGTCCGTGTTTTAAAACACTGACCAGTCCATGATTTAAAACGCGGACTGAGTCAGTCCAGTCCAGTCCAGTTCAGTCCGTGTTTTACAACATGCCGATGTAATGAAGTCTATCGGTTGAGATAATTGGTAGTCGCTGTAAGTAATGAACGAAACTAAGGTTTGCTGCCAGTTTGAAATGTGTGTGTCGTTTTCTTACTTGGTCATGCTGGATCGGGTATCTGAATCTAAAGCTTTACAACTTCGCTTTCCTATTTTTTCCTTAGATTTCCATCGTACCGAGCTCTCAAAAGATACCACAAGGAACTCTACTAAGAAATTGTAAGTAATGTCTTTTATCGTTTCCTTCTATTTTAGAAACTCAGTGCTTTGTTTGGCTGTATGCACAAAGCAAGGCTGTTTAGCCACACTCCACTCATTAGTCGGTGCTTCATAAGTAGTTTCCATACTCTTGTGTATAGTATCTTTCGGATGTTAAACCGATTTTTTGCTAACATCTTGCCGGTTAGTAGTACTATGAGTGCTATGGCAGCATTAGTCGATATGTAGTATGTAGGTCATTTCTGTTCTATAATTTCCTTCTTAGTTAACGATTTAATAGACCTCGAGGACGAATGGACTACGAGTGGCCGTAGGCCAAATAAGCTATTCAAACTTGTAGTCCATGAGGCCGAGAGGTCTAACTGTTTTAGTATAAACCTACAATTCGGTCAAAAAAAGATGTACAAATTAAATTATCGATGAAATTCTCTGATATTATAGCAAAACGAGGCTCATTACTATTTTGATCCCCCATCTTTTCTCCACTTGTAGGCTGTAGACCTCTAGTCGAGTAAGCCAATCAGAATACAGGTTGCGAGATAGACAGCTGGTAGGTATATACTAATTCTACATATTCTGTGCTTTAAAAGATGATAAAAAGTAATCCTTTATTTATAAATTGTTTCTTAATTGAAATTAATCAGTGATATATAATTGTTTAAACTGGATAAATTCTTAAAATTTAAACGCTTGTATCTTTTACTTTAACTGATATTTTAAACTTGCATA
>JAPEIX020071690.1:0-11010 GCA_026122405.2 Zoanthus sansibaricus | reverse complement strand
AGATTTAGAGTTTTCTTTCGGAAGTAGCATCTATGAATGAATTATCAAGTAACATTAACTTACTCAATTTTCAAAGCTGCTAAAGTCAAAGTTTATAATCTAATCCGGTTGCATTTCAGTAGCAAATATACCAAGATGATTAAGACTTGAGTTTCAAACTGTAGAATACCTTGCCAGGCAAAGACTAACTTAAGTCGCAAAGCTCTACTAAAATACCAAAAGTTTGCATTTGTAAAACTTAGGACTTGTGCACGCATGTTAATGAGGCCAAAAAACGTAACAAAAATGGTCTCTTCAAAATCGATTCCAAAGCTAAATAAAATATGCCAGATGTTTTTTATAAACCTAAAAAATAAACCTAAAAACATTTTACTTAGTAGAATTACAAGTAAAGCAACACACCACTACACTTTAATGCTTAAGCATCTCTGCCTTCCCCCTTCAACTCTAAACCTCAATATCATTCTGGATTTACATGACCATGCAACATATTCTTCTCCTACAACTTTTATCCTCCGCCATCCACCTTTCCCTTATATTCTCCTCCATCAAACTGAATTACTGGAGAATATCTCCTGCTACCTTTTCCCCTGATAACAATTTCTGACCTCCCTTAACCTTGCTACAAATCACACACTACCTTTTATCATGATGTTAATCTCTCACTAACCTTCCCCTGATGACAATCTCCCACCACTTTTCCTTTAATACAAACCTTTTACTAACCTTCACCCGGACACCAACCTTCCAACACCCTTCTCTCTGATACGTTTTTTACTACTCTTCACCCAATGCCAATCTTCACTACCTTTCCCCCTGATAGAAACCTTTTACTACTCTTCACTCTGATGCTAATCTTCCACCACACTTCCCCCTGATACAAACCTTTTACTACTCTTCACCCTGATGCCAATCTTCCACCACCCTTCCCCCTGATAGAAACCTTTTACTACTCTTCACCCTGATGCTAATCTTCCACCACCCTTCCCCCTGATACAAACCTTTTACTACTCTTCACTCTGATGCTAATCGTCCACCACACTTCCCCCTGATACAAACCTTTTACTACTCTTCACCCTGTTGCCAATCTTCCACCACCCTTCCCCCTGATACAAAACTTTTACTACTCTTCACTCTGATGCCAATCTTCCACCACCCTTCCCCCTGATACAAACCTTTTACTACTCTTCACCCTGATGCCAATCTTCCACCACCCTTCCCCCTGATACAAATCTTTTACTACTCTTCACCCTGATGCCAATCTTTATCCGAGAAGTCAAAAGGAAAATTTAGCAGTTAAAAAACAATCCTGTTTATAAAATATATCTGCTCCATTTTTTGTGAAATATGGTAGCGATCGTGTGTTGTAGCTACGTAAATTAAATTGATATTAAGAAATAGGACAGAATTTCTCCTTTCAAACTGGTTCCCATCTTCCTCCAAGCAATTCTAAAATGGAAATAAGTACACTTACTTGCCACTAGGTGTTGCGTAAATGACATCGTTACATTTTGTGATGGAAATCTCGATAACGAACCGATCCTGGCATGTAATCCTTGTGAGTGGACTGGAAACATAAAAAAAACAATAACATCAGTGGCTTGAGAGTAGACTTTTAAGCAACCTCTTTCCCACCAAAACAACCTCAGCTCAGGTAGGTAAATGAGAGCCAATGCCTGCTGAGAGCTAAGCAAAGATAACAGTCCGCAGATGTCGCATACCTGAACACGTCATACGGTCGTGATGATCGTCACGGAGGCCAACAAGCCGTTTTTTTGCCTCCGTGTTGGTCTGTCAGAGCTGCGATTTTTTTTTATCAAAGGAATGGCTTCAAGCACTTCGCAAATTGTCAAAAAAGGATTTCATTTTTTACTACTAACAGGGAACACCACCCAACTTTTTGAAGATTAAATAAAACACCGTGTTCACTGTCATAAGATACTCCTGGTAAAACGAATTCCTCTTAAAGAAGTAATTTTTCCTTTACAAATGTTTCTACATATTCAAAACAAAATGCTGATAAGCTGCTCTCGAAACGAAATCAAGAGTATATATTTAACAATGGGAATTCGTGGTAACAAAGGCTGAAGTGTGATGTAGTACGTCATGTCATATTTCACTTACTTGTGATGGCCAGCCTTTCTGACAACTGGAACAAATTCAATCTAAACAGATTCAAAGTTCAGTATTAAAAGAAAATAGTCACAAGCTTACATGGCTGTCTTCAGAGGAAACTTGAGCCAATATACAGTATTGTTATATATCAACTATCAAAGTCCATTTTTCTTGTACTCCTATTGGACGAGACGACATCACGCACACGTGAACAAGTTTCGCTGCTTCCCAGCAACCACGAGCTCAGTGGGCAACATTATTTTGTGGACGGGTAAACAACAAAACCGGAAGTTAATTGTAATTTGGTGTGAGTTCAAAAGTCTGAATGATAGCAGACAGATGATTCAGCATTGTTATATCTCATCAGCTTTGCACGGCTAACAAACGGGTTCAGTTTTCCACCAAGGTAATAAGTAAAAGACAAAGCCTACAATGCTTGTTGGATGTGACTTATGGAAACCCCTCTCGGCAACATTAGGCCTTGTTAGTATGGCACAGCTGTAATTAAGAGTCAATTAGTACCGCAGTGTAAACAATCATTCTACGAATAGTTATGGTTAAGTATTCAAGTGCAAAGAGAAGCAAAAAAAATAAAACTTTCTTGCCTCTACGGGAAAGGAACCCGTGACCCCAAGATAGTGGTGTAGCGATGAAAAGTACAGTGCTATGAATGTCAGAGGACCTGACAAGAGCTATGAAACCACAACTGGAAGGGCAAGTTATTTCTAGCTAGTCCGTCATTGCTACTCTGAGGTTTACACGCTTATTAAGACTGAATGTCCAGTCTTCTCGTTTACAGGTACTTACTTTGTGTCATAGCAGCGCATATCGTTCACAAAACACAAGTTCACAAAACACATGTTCACAAAACACAAGTTTGAATAATAAAAAAATTATTCAAAAGCTGCTTTTTGTTCTTCTTTGATAGTTGGCATATAACAAAACACTTATTGAACTTAACCTCGGGAAAGCAGTACGTTTTGTGGTCCCTCGACGGCCATGTTTCCCGAGGCAGAGCCGATCGGTCTCGGGACCATAAAACATACTGTTTCCCTCGGTCTCAGTCAATAAGTGTTAATTGTACTAATTCCTGTATTCCAGTATGGGGAAGTTCGTGCCATCAGAGACAGTTAACTACTGCTTACTCAGTCTGATAAGCTGTTCTTTTCTCTGATGACCGTCAAACCAATCTCGTTCCCACGGCTGTTTCCTTGGATTATCTGTTAACGGAGAATCCCTGGGAACAAGGTTGCTCGACAGACAGTACTTCTTTTGTGAACTTTTAAAAAATTCATGCATCGTTCAAAACAGAGCGCGCGAGCTCGTTTTTTCTTTTCATATTGTTGTGCTTAATTGTCTGTTTTGTTCGGCCGTACCTTTCCGCATATATCCGGATGGCCGCCGGTGCCAACATCGCTGGATAATCGACCTCCATCGAGGTTGGACTTTTTTTTACCAAATATTGCCTCAACAGCTTTTATTTCTATTTTTTAGCTGCTGCTGTTGTTTATTTATAAGCTTCAGTTAGATTTACGGTTTTGTATTAGATTTCTATATTTTTGTTTTTAATATCAATTTATTACAATTCTATTTATTGCATCATCAACTCTGAAGATGAATGTTTCAAAAAGGCCAAGTTGGATTAAAACGAAAAGTTTAATTTTCAAAGTTGTGAAGCTTAAGCTATTCTTAAACTGCTTTTAAAATTTTGCCAAATTTGTGCTTTGTTGTTTTTTTAATTCGTTTTAGTATCCTTTAAATAGTCTTAAGTTTGTTTATATTGTTGTTTTTCATGAAATTGTACTGCATGTTGTAATTGTACTGCTTTTCAGTACCGGTATATTCTCGATTATGTAAACAAGAATAACGTTGATGATTTTTCTAATCAATTCGTGAAAACAAACTATTAAGGATATCAGGCTAAACTGGATTACTCTCTTAGCCGCCTATTCTATGCTTGTTGCTGTGTAGACTGCAAAAAGTATTTCAATAAACCCGCTTAAGTTTTCACCAACATCTGACAGAAATCTGATTAAATTTGCAGGAGAAGATTTATGGTCACGACTTCAAGTAGTCTTGATTTTTCAAAAAAAATTGTAATAAGAAATCAAAATATAAAAATCTGTTACAAAACCATAAATTCAACCTCATAAATAAATAACAACAATAACTGAAAAATAGAAATAGAAACAAAAAAAAGTGAAGGTAAATCAGCTTGCTTTTTCTATTCAAATCTCTTTTTCTCTTTTTGAATTCTCAATTTATATTTTTCCCTTTCCTGTCTTTACCTAACTTACGTCTAACTGTGCTCTTTGAAAGGTATGCATAAATTTCTTACAAATATGTTTTACACCGTAGTGAAAAAATAAAGAATTTTTAACTGACGTGTTGGACTAGAGTCCTTCTTTCATTTATTACGACGAAAGACTCAAGTATGAAACGTCATTTAATTTTGTTTTTCACTTCGGTGCATGTAAAACTTATCTATTTGTAAAACTGTTTCTGCATAAATTTCTTTTGACAGTTTTCATTTTTTTACTAAATAAAAAAGACCAACTTCGAAACATAATATTTGAGATATAGCCTATCTACTTCAATAAAAAGCTTCTTCCAGACAAGACTTGCTTTTTACCATAGATAATATTTACGGGATATTAATAATTATATTATTTCGTTTCTATATATATACATATTAAAATTTTCTGAAGCAAGCGTTAAGTTTTACATACATTTTACCGTCTGTTTTCGATTTTGTGCTTTTCAAAGATGTAGAGATGGTAGGCTAAAAGGTTCAAGTTATACAATCGGAAAACTTATACGATGCAATGGGTACCGGTGTTTTCATGGCGGATTTGCCTGTTCGTGTGCGTGATGTTATTCGCAACATTTTTAGCTATAAAGAACCACTCGCAGTTAAATTTCCGTCGTGGTTCCGATTTAGTTATCATTAAATCAATCAGAGAATATTCAACCAAGATTATTTAGTTCCTTCTTTTCATATTTTGGGATTAGAGTGAAAGTCCTGCTAGCAAGTTGTCAACTACGCAACTGTTTTCTAGAAAACTAGTACTATACCATGCAATGTCTAAGACTAACAAGCTTAACTCTTGATTCGCAAAATACAGCTTAAAATCTTCAAGATTGCTTCCACGAGTTGGCACAAAACTAGTTTCTGTACATCTAACAACAACAAATTCGGAAATGATTTCCTATCCAACTGGTTTTTTGTGACGTCTATCTCACCTAACTTTCCAACATGCTTTTACTAAATTCAAAAGACTGACAAATAATTTTTCTTATAATTGTTTAATTGTCATTTTAAACATTACAAACCATATATCGTTTAGCTAAGTTTTGTTTAGAAATTATAGTTGCGAATCTTTTCATATTGTTTACATTTTTTCTATCAAAAATAATTGCTTTACTTTTCACTATGGAAACATTTCTTTCAGATGTTAAGCCTAAGGATTTTATTTCGTCGATTTGAATGAGTAACAGAAGATAGAATATGGCAGAAAGTTTCTGTCAGATCTCGGTATGCTGCAAAGGTCGATCAAAATGCAAAAATAATGTTGATCACGAGTTATCTAGTTTTGCTTTTTATTGAATTATAACCTCAAAGTTTCTGGATTACGAGTTGATTCAGACGAAATTCAAACTATGTTTAAATCTTTTCCTGCTGAGTTTTTTTTTTAAAACGATTATTGCGATCAAGTTAGCAATCCGGAGTTTTTGAAAGTTAACCAAACAACTATTTGATCAAAAAGCCTGTTTAAAAAGGTTATCACTGAATCTACTTTTACAAACGAGTGTCGGAGTGATTGGTCATTTTGTTTGAAAAAATCAAAGAAAGAAAAACAATGAATAACAGGGGTTTCGAATGGTCTTTGCGAGCACCTAAAAGCATGCTAGCAGTGTGTTTATTTTTGCCAACCGATTACATAATAACACCAATCACTTTAACTTCTGTGTGTTTATTTTTGCCAACCGATTACATAATAACACCAATCATTTTAACTTCTCAAAACTGATCAACAAAAAAAATAACTCTTCTGAAACTTTTACTAGTAAACTTTTCAATAGTTACAATGAATTGAATGAATAACACAAAGTCTTTTCACTCGTTCCAGACTATCTAGTTCATTCTCTGGTTCTTGTGGTTTTCTGGTTCTCTCATGCTTTTAAACTCTCATTTTTGTGATTCAATCTCAGCTGGGTCTTAATTGTATTTCTTTGGTTCTTGTACACGATCAGTCTCTGGTTTCAGTATGTTATTCTCTGGTTCTTGCATTACGTATCTCTGGTTTTTCCATGTTGGTTTGTGGTTTTTGTTGTACTCTGACTCTGGTTCTTGTTGAAGTTATTGTGGAAATCTGGCTCTCGTAGTTCTCCAATTTGTTTTAATTGTATTAAAATTCTTTTTGTTTTTTTTAAGATTGTTACACGTTATGTTTTTTTAATATAGAAATATATATAACTTAAAATATAGGATTGTGGGTTAACACGTACTTCTCACTTTATAACCGCCGAAATTGATCTAAGCAATATTACATATCGGTTTTCAAAATTACAAAACATACATCTTATGAAAAACGATATATGCACCATGCGCATGTGGATTTTTTACTCGATATAGCATTTAACTTATATATTGGACTTTTAAGTTAAAACTTTTTATTATACCACCGCCTGGTTAGCCTATAATTTGTAAGGTGGCAGTCTATCGTGCTGGAGGCTCGGATTCGATTCCCGGCCATGCAGACCAACACTCGGGGTCTTAAAATAATTAGGGAGAAAGCGCTGCCTTTGCTCTATATAACATGTGCAAACGGTAAGACTTTCGCGTCTTCTCGGATAAACAGTAGTCCCTCGCTCTCGGAGACATATATGTGTTTATGTGTGTCATGTGAAAAGTTTCCGTCTATCTTTTGCCGGTTGGAGTTGTAAAGATGGTGTCCCCAATTAGTGGGCTTTTGGCCGGATCATAAGACTTGACACCTAAATAAAGTTGTTATTGTTCCTCTTCTTATAATATTATTATTATTATTACTATTACTATTATTATCATTATTATTATCATTATTATTAATATAATATAGAAAGGTTATTTCGAGAATCAGTGCTTTCATTCTCAAAATGTACTTTTTACTTGTGGCTTGAGGACAAAGCTTAAAATAGAATCGCATAGGTTTTAATTGAAGTATAATATTCATAGCATAAAAATTGTATGTGATGCAGTGAAAGAGGACATGAAGTTACTGTTGGTGTGAATGTGGATGGCTCGCTCGGTGGCGACCGTTGACGGGAAAAGTCAAAAGGAATAAAAAATATTTATCTTGTTTATTAACCAAAATATTCTTATCACTAACTTGCAGCAGGAAATCCTTATTTATTAAGATGGTAAGCTTTTGAAGTATTCCTTCAACAACCGGCGCCAGATAGCGAAATCTTTTAACAGTCGCTTTGAACTTGAAGGATGAACAGAAGACAAGAAAACGGAAGCGGCGTCTTTTGCAAAACATAAAAAAAAAAATGATAAATTTCTAGACAAAATTTTTTTAGACTTAGAGCCCTAGAGCCGGCAATTTTTTTAAAATCACCTTCTGGCGAATGGAAAACAAGATTTGTTTACGAACAAAAAAAGCAATGTTTTCCAAAGGCCAAAAAATTTACAACTGAAGCTCGAGATAAGACAAGAGCCATCGTTTTTGCTGAGATCATATAGTATATCGGAAGGTTCGTCAGTTATCTTCTATCTCATCTGCTAACAGTCGACATTACCACGTCAAGTGACAAAATCTTGTCTTTTTCTATCAAGCTTTCTAAAACGTCTTGATGCGTAATTAACAAATTGTTTCTTTAATACATACCCTAAATGGAATGCTGCGTCGGTGTTTCTACAGAAACAGTTTTACAAATAGATAAGTTTTTTAAAAGAGTAGTGAGAAGAATCTTGGAACTGAACTGCCGGTTGGGACTGTAGTCCTGCATTCACTTCGACGAAGGACCACAGTCTCGAAATCTCAATCAGAATTCTTCTCACTGCTGTTGTAAAACTGTTTCTTTAATACTAGTTTGTAAATAATCATCTTTGGCACTGGTTTATGATTACAAATAATAATTTCTAACTTCTGTTAAAAACCAATAATACTCAGAAAAATCTGAGCCGATGGCGGGAATCTAACCCACGACCTTCCGAGCACCGGGCGGACGCTCAATCCACTGAGCTACAAGGACTCTTAGGAGAGCGAGATCATTTGTTATGCTTTCAAATAGACTCGTGAACAGAATCATCTGTCTCCAACAAGCCCTCGTCATGATTTAATATTCGCCATAGCCACCGGACAGCACAATAATCTGTTAATAATCATCTTTGGCACTGTGTTCGGGAGGTCGTAGATTCGATTCCCGTCATTGCTCAGATATTTCTGAATATTATTGGTTTGTAACAGAAGTTAGAATTTATTATTTGTAATACTAGTTTAAAATACTTCTTTCAACTGACTATTTTCTATAATTTTGTTTTAGTTGAGGATAAAACGGATAAGCGAATCTTTCATTATGACAACTGAAATTAGTGACCCATCTTTTGAGTCATCTAAATTGTTATCATTTAATTCGGCTTTAAGATCAAAAGCGCTGATTAATTACAAGACAATAGTAATTGCAGAAGTGCTCGAGAAAATACTGAAATACTCTTGCTAATTGTTGGAAAATAAGTTTGGCTTTTGATCTCTCTGATCTTGATCCGTAGTAAGATAGTTTGAACATGTTTAGAAAACGGGTTCACCACGTCGCCGTATGGGTTTTTTTGGGGTTCCCATGCAGAGAAGTGGCGAATGGGATGAGGGTGGTGGTGACTTCAAAAACTACCCTCCATAAATCCGAAACTTTGAACGCTATTATCATGCAACTTGGAGATTTGATAGAACTTTATACTACAAATAGCTATCGCTAAGTGCCAACGAGCAAGACAAAAGTATATAAGGACGACAGAACTAAGCTGTGAAAGCACTGAGAACTGGTGCTCTCATTTTACTATTTGGAAAGAAACATAAAGTAAACTAAAATTTCTCAGCGTGTGCTTTACGTGTAAAAACCATACAAACATACACACTTTTATCGTAACATTTTGTTTTGCATATTGAAATGTTTCTCCTTTTAAAACGACAATCTTGTTTTATAAAATGTCATTGATAAAATGAATCGAATTACATAGCCACTTGTTTGTTTGCCATGCTACCTTGACGTCACAAGGTTAACACACTGTGATTGGTCCATTTGAAAACAAAAGGCCTCTTTAGCATTATATCATAAAATCTTACATTACTTACATCTATCTGGATCACTTGAGATTTTTTCCACCTGTATAGTTCTTTTGCACAGCTTTATAATGCTGTCACCTCGCCAGAATCGCGTCTTTGATCGGCTGGCTGGCAATTATTTAGCTTCAGTTAATACATAGTTTTACTGTTTTTTTGCCTACAATCAAAACTTTAAATTAGATACCATATATACTTGAAAAGCAAGAGACCCGGCTGAATTTTGAAACAGGTGTCCAACCAGATGCAAAGTTCATCTAACCAACTGAGCGTTTCCAGATGCTTCCAATTCTTCCCAAACCATCCGGAAGTACTCTTCCTCTTTAAACAATTAAACATTTAAGACCCTTGCCCTTTCGAACACGTAGGATTCCTTTGCCTTGTGCAAGATTGGAAACAAAGTGCAAGCACAGTAACTGTAACACATTTTTTCGGTTGTGATTCACAAGTTTTGTCTTGGTCGTTCTCAGCATGCCATTTTGGTATGTACAACGTCATTTTGTCTTATTTTTCCATGGATCCCAAATGCGAGCAACTCCCAATCAGAAAGATCTACACACACTGATTCATGGTGTTGCGATGCTCTGTGAATCTAAGGAACGGGACAAATCTCTTCACAGTCCGCAGCGGCAATTGGAACGAAAAACTTGGCATTGTCCCTGCCGATCAGATTGCCGTGGTGGCAGGTGCTGGTGGTCGAGGGCCAGTACAGCCTGTCACCTTACGCCATATCCTCCAGGGGCTGGGACACTTTGGTGGATACGCTGGGCTGGAAGCTGGCACCAATCTTTTCGATGCCAATCTGGATGCCAAGTGCTCCATCCGCTTCCAGACCACGTTCATTCCCGTGCAAGGTGACGGCGATGCCCTTGGCAAATTGGAGTTTGCAACGGAGGCCTACAACTACAATACGATGGATGATTCTGACCCTCGGAATTTGGTGCTTCTTTGTACCAGTCAGGGTGTCGCTGTCCAGCAAGATGGCAGTGGAGCCAAGAAACTCTTCCATCACGCGGTTGACGATCAAGGCCAAATCCATCGATATTGGCTTGAGGCCGAAGAAAGCAAACACAAAGTTGGGGGTGAGCAACGAGAGACTCAAGAGGAGCGAGCAGAGGCACAAGCACGTGGAAAGGCCACTTCCAGTGTCATCGGCATCAGAGCTATGGGACAGCGCTTCAACGTCCTCATGACAATTCAGGTGCCGTTGCAGCAGAAGAAGCCAGCCAGGATGGACATGTGCTGGGGAGCTGAATGTGAAGGGGAAGAAGGCTGCTGCGAAGATTCCGATGACGACTGGGACATGATGGACATGTGTGGAGCTATGGAGCGCAGCATGAAGTGTCCGGAGCGGAGAAGTGCTGTCGGGACATGCACCGCTGCCCGCGTTTCTCGGGGATCTGAGTACGACGTTTGGCCTGGTCTGTCTGTTCAAGCGCCGGAACGGCATGGATCCGAACATGTCACATTAACGGTGGTTATGTACAACACAGTGAAAGGTGGCGTTCCAAGCGCAGAAGATGTTGCTGCAGCCGTTGATGACTTGGAGGCCCTTTACCAGTCGTGCTCTGAG
>JAPEIX020071664.1:0-11010 GCA_026122405.2 Zoanthus sansibaricus | reverse complement strand
GCTGGTACTCATTTACCTACCCCGGAAGGATGGAAAGCTGAGTTGGCTTAGGCAAAAAAGAAGGTCACACAAATATTCGAATCTCGGCAAACTACCGGGATCGTAACTGGGGACCTTGTGGTTGAAAAGCAGAGATCTTACCAACTGCGCCAACCAATTCCGGTGATAGCATGGAGAATATGTTTTATTTCTTTTATGAGTTTATTATTTTTCGTGTTAACAAAGAGAAATACAAAATATGAAGTGCGTATTTATACTTTAATTTCTAAACACTTGAAGACCAATCAAAATGCACGTACTATCCACATTGTTTTATAATATCAATCTAATTAAGCTTGTGATTGTACGGTGTCTTGCACATCGGGGACGATTGTATGACATCTTTGCAAACAAAACTAAACTACTTTTTGTATCTTCAGTTTTTTTATTCATTTCCCCTGAAAAAGGTTTAAATTAATCATGGTAATGGCAAGTTTTAATGCTTACTCTTTCATATTGATATTGCTGGAAAAGATTTCATTTTTGAATTTGATATTATTTGTTTTGCAGAGGACGACGCTACAACACCGACCGCTATTCCAACAGTCGGTAAGAATAATTTTTGTTGAGTATAATAATGATATTGATGATAATAATAACAATTATAATGATAATTGTCAACGAACAGCCGAGCGAAGACAAGCAGCAGAATTAAAGCAGTAGAAAATGCAAATAGTTCTTTTAAAATACTGTTTTGATTATCTATTATCAATCCCAAGATTACAGCTCAAATGGGTCTCTCTAACGTCGGAAAAAATAACATGAGTTAAAGATTTAACCCTGAGTTAGTGCTAATTGGCTATTAATCTAATGCGCCCTGGTGATAAACAACTAGAAACTAGCGAAAGTTCTGTGACTTTGCACTGTATTTATATTTGTGAATGTCACACACTATATCATTAAAATTGTTATGCAAAAAATATCATATGTTGTGACAATAATTCTTGCTCCCTCGCTTTTCTCGATACAGCGCCTACCACTGGCTCGTGCGACTTTGAGAAATCTTTCTGTGGGTGGAGGAGAGCTCCATTCGGCTCAGCCGGTTTCAACAGGATAAGAGGGGAGACACCTGGAAGAAACACGGGACCTCGCTATGACCACACCAAACAGAACCAGGATGGTAAAGAAATAATCTATTTCCTCAATTTCTCGAGTTATTCAAAAAGTGGTTTTTATGTGAAAAACACTGTGATGGTTAAAATGACGAACTAAGAAAGCTATGCGTGTTTTCCCTAAAATTATCATTCAGAAAATTGATCCTAAACTATTTTGCAAATTTTACTAAAAAATGATTACTGAAATAAAAGTATATTATTATAATACATCTGTTCTCACTGTTTGTTGTGTTGCTAATATGTCACCATTAGATTCTTATTTTTTGCCGAAGATATGAATTCTATAAAGGAAAATAAATTGCAGTGCTAAGGAGCAATTTTCCTTTAGGATATTATGTGTACATGAGTGGCTCTCGAGTTAAAGCTGGTCAATCTGCCAATCTGTCCTCTCCAACCATGAAACCATTACCGGCGAGCTGTCGTGTAAACTTCTTCTTCAGTATGTATGGACGTGGAATGGGTGAACTGAGACTTTTAGTAAAGACCAACGTAAATACATCTGAGGTAAGTTATTCAGTCTTTGAAAATGAAGACATAAAAACGTTTCTTCTGTTCTGAATTTGTGGCACAAATCTAATTGTTTGTCAAGACAACATGTCATTCGTCCGCCAGGTTGAGCAGTCTTAAATGATAAAAACAGCTCCAAAGAAGGTGGGCGAGGTTTTCTAGAACTCGAGGTTTTCCTAAAAACTAAAACTGGAATGAAATGTGGTTCATGTGTTTGTCATTGTCGAAGTACCCTCTACGTAAAATCCGTTTTTCAACGCACGTATTAGCTCTTGTGTCTAGTTACCTTTTTCAGTACATGTTAAAAGCGTCTTTCATCTCATCACAAAACCGTGTTAAGTGAAGCATTGGTAATAATAGGGATCGTTTGTACGGGTTTTTAGGTATGGAAACGATCTGGAAACCAAGGTGATGGCTGGATTCGTGGTAAATCTGACTTCGATTACCTGATTAACTCCCATACACAATTCAGTCT
Organism: Zoanthus sansibaricus; assembly: GCA_026122405.2. Lineage (NCBI taxonomy): Eukaryota > Metazoa > Cnidaria > Anthozoa > Zoantharia > Zoanthidae > Zoanthus > Zoanthus sansibaricus. The sequence continues at coordinate 8,874 of JAPEIX020071664.1, read as the reverse complement.
AATCTTCCAGGCTACTCGTGGACCAACGGCCGAAAGCGATATTGCTATTGATGATATTACCTTCACCGACTGTATAAGTAAGTTATACCTGATGATATCACCTTTACTGTTTGTATAAGTAAGTTATACCTGATGATATCACCTTTACTGTCTGTATACGTAAGTTATACCTGATGATATCACCTTTACTGTCTGTATACGTAAGTTATGCCTGATGGTTTCACTTTTTCTGACTGTTTTAATAGGTAATACCTGTTGGTATCACCTTTGATGACTGTACAAACAAGTAATACCTGATGATATATTTTTCATTGACTTTATAAGTAAGTTAATCAGGTGATATCACCTTCACTGAGTGTATAAGTAAGTTATACCTGATGATATCTTCACTGACTATATAAGTAAGTTATACCTCATAACATCATCTTCATTGTGTGCACAAGTAAGTAATATCTGATGGTTTCACTTTCTGTGACTGTATAACTAAGTAATACCTAATGTTATCGCACCTTCGATGATTATACACGCTAGTAATAACTGATGATATAATTTTCACTGACTATAAATGAATTAAATGGGATGATATCACCTTTACTGGCTGTATAATTAAGTTGTATCTGATGGTATCACTGATGATTTCACACTCTCTGACTGTAAAAAAAAACAAGTAATTTTATTATGGTAGGGCTTTACTATCAATTAGTGTGTAACTTATACCTAATGATATTACAATTCATATTTGGTAATTGAAGTTAAGTTATTCAATTTCATTACCTTTGGTTTCAATAAAAAGATGTTTTTGACGACATAACCTTTAAAATAGATGTCTACCACCATTAAGTGGTGTTGTCGAACTTTGAGTTGAAAGTATCACACCTTTTAGATGAAAAAGTTGCTACTAAATATTGTTTAGTGTGTTACTAATTAGTATTAAATGGTTTATTTTCCAAATTTGTGCAAACAGTTGAATTTTTTTCTATTGTGCTATCTTTGCAGACAACCAAGAGACTTGCAGACGAGATCAGTTCCCATGCCGTGACACAAATCAATGCATCGGTTCTAAGTGCCAAGAGTGCGTCAGCTATCGCGATGTATGTGATGGAGTGAACGATTGCACCGATAAGTCAGACGAAGATCATTGCCCACGTATGTTTCACCTATTACATATAGTCTCGCTTCCGTTCCTTAATAGACCTGCGCATAATTCAGAGAAACAAAATCGGAAAGGCGGTAGAAATGACTTTATTTACTTCCAAATCTTTCCAGATAGATTTTCAGAAACTTATCTAATACCTAGATCAATTTTTGGAAGGAAAAAACGCGTGTCTTGCGTGGATATACTATTTGGGTATTTGTTTTACTCACTTATGCATCATAAAAAAAATATCTTCATTCTCAGTGCAACAAGCGAACCGGTTTAATAATTGCGGGTGACCAAAGGGAGCACTCAACTCTAATCTGAACGCATGCGCACTATGTATCTAAAAAGAGAGACTTTTTTTCATCTTCCACTGGTATGAATGGAATATTTTGACAAGGTCGTTTGACGACTTGATAAGAGCTCGCTTGACAGATTCTGATATACGATCACTCTGCAGTTGTAGATTGTTTTTAAAGCAATATTTCTATAGATATAAACCAGTAAGTTGCGCACAAACTTGAGATTTTGTTATTGTATTTTCCCGACGCCTTTCAGTTGTATACAGCAACCTTCTTCAGGGAATTTACAAAATTATAACAACATAGCGATTTATATTTCAAGTAGCACATGAGCAAAACAGGAATGACTCAACTACTGAATTGCGCTTTGTGAAAATACTCGTTGGTGTTCAAATAGATCTTTATATGCTATCAGTGTTAAAATCGATTATTTTGGGGGGCTTGCGGTTAGCACTAAATATATTATTTTTTAAAAACCTAAACATTTTCAACAAAGGGTGTTGTATGCCTTTCTCAAATAATAATACTTTCTCAGTTTCCGGCCGGCACTTTCTAAGCTTTGCTTACCCCTAGTAATAATAATAGTTTATTTAACGTCAACTGCGAAGGAAATGGTTGCCCATTCTTCCTAGCCAGAGGCTAATGTTTAATCGCTAGACGGCTCAGATCTTGGCGTGAAAGTCGAATTTTCAGAGGGAGGAAAACCAGAGTACGCGGAGAAAAATCCTCGGAGTAAGATTGAGAGCGACAAATCTCAGCCCACATGCGGAGCCCAGGAATCGATCCCGGGTCGTAGAGGTGATGACCACTATGCCAACCTGACTCCCACTTTTAAAAGAAGTGTTTCTGAATATTATATATTTTAAAAAAGATCAGGGGTTTTTTGGTGAGAAAAAAGCACTTTTTAAATGGAACGAAAAAGTCACTAAACACGGCGTACGGAAATAAATGATCTTTCCCAATAAAGTGTGACGTGCTACATGACAAAGTTACGAAATGAGTTCAGAAATTATCTTCACTGTAGCAGTAAACATGTGTGATTGTGTGACTCAAAGATTTACTCTTTCCCCATACAGCCAATTCCAGGTGTGACGAATTCCATATATACTGCCGTGCCACGAACCAATGTATCAACAAAACGTTACAGTGCAATGGCAGAAAGGACTGCGACGATTGGAGCGATGAAGTCTTTTGTGGAAGTGAGTTGTGTTTTCTTCTTTGCATACAAAATACGCAGGATTTTATCAGCTAACAGAGTTAGCAATATCGCAATTATCCAATATCTAATTGTGCTTTTCTGCATCGCAGCTTGTCGTCAAAATTACTGTATCCATGGTAGTTGTCACTTGGACAACCAAGGACGTCCGGGCTGTCTGTAAGTTAAGGCATTTTCTTACCTTCAATGTGTATTTTACCATGTTCAATTCTATACGAGGAGAGAACTGGGATCGAGTTAGGACTGCAAAGCATCTATAAATTGATTGGATGGACACCCGGTTTGTAAACAATATGGCGCCTCTATCCATTTAATCAATCCATAGATGCTTTGCGGTCCCAACTCGAGATTAATTAGCTTCTAGTTTAGAACAAGGCAATTTGTACTATAAACATTTAAATGTATTTTTAAATGTTCCATGAAATCGCATTGCAGCTGCGACGCTGGATGGTTTGGAATAAGATGCGAAGCAAGAGCTAATTTTAGTTGCCCTACAAACAAGTATGTATGCATGGTTGGAAACTGGTCTTGTGTGGATAAAGATCAACTCTGCGTCTCATCCAACCCTTGTGATATCAGCCCGGTTGATTCCGCTAAAATATGTGGAGGTAAGTTTCAACTCATCTTGTAAGATTAATCGGGTAGGAATTGTGCAAATTATAAATACAGCAGTTCATAACTGCTACACGTTCTCGATATTTCCTATTAAAATTATGGACGTTAGTTTCATTTTAATCTTAATTAAATGATTAGAGGGTGCTTTTAGGTAATATCTCAAGAATTTCTGAGAGGTACTCTGTATTTTCAACAGCAGATATTTCTGGACAGATATTACTAGGGTACCAATAGGATTCTCGAGTGAATAGATATCATCTACTTTAAATAGATAATAGCAAAATGTATACGTTATCAAGACAAGGAGAAACATTCCACGTTGTAATACGCAAAACTTTATCAAATTCTAAAGTTGAAACTCTCAATGCTTTATATTCGCAGCCTGTACGACTGGATATTGTCAAAACGGAGGAACTTGTATACAAACTGGCAGTACCCCAAAGTGCAGGTAAGTGATACAATCAAGTCAACTTTGTTATAGTAAAAACCCGCGTATAAGAACCTACATTTTTCCAAGTTTGGCAAAACAGGTTCTTATATTTGGGCGTAGTTGTTGGCAATTTAGGCTAGAATAAGCAGTAGGTTTGGTCCTTTATGATACAGCAATTATTTATAACTGTCTTGTCCTGAGCCTTGTGCAAGACTAACTAAACAGTTATATACACTATAAACAAAGTATCTTTTCAGAGATCTTTGCGTACAGAATAAAATGAAATAAATGGAATAAGTAAAAAATGCAAAAAAAAAGTTTATAATGCTTATGAAACTATCCCGTAACTCACAAATAAGAACCTAATAATTTTGCTTGGCTAAACAGGCTATTATACTTTGGGGTACAAAAATGGGATATTTTTGCCAGCAGGTTCTTAAACGGCTTGGTTCTTGCACGCCGTTTTTAATGCACTCAATTCTCTTTGACTGCTAGTTTGTAATTTATAAGTTGCAGACGGAGTGCCCGGTGAGAAAATCCTAGTAACAGTGCGATAAACTTGTACCGTAACCGAGAACTAAAACCGAGAATCTGCTGAAAAAATTACCCCAGCAGAAACTGATTAGGTGAAAGGGAGGAAACCCCGGTTACCCGTAGATGAGAAGGTTGCACACAAAACCTAGCATTTGATACTGAGACTTCAGGCCTTTTCACGAGCAAAATACAGGCGTGCAGTAATTTGCACACGTGAACCAGTTTGCACGTGTGATTCACACACATACTATTCACACATGTACAGTACTGTTCTTATAAAATTATGCAAATCAATAGAAAACTTGAAACAAGCCAAACGAAAGTGTGTTTAACCTCACTTTCATCAAATTAGCTTGTTTAACCTACATTTTCTACAAAGCAAAACTACTTTTCACTAATTTTAGGTTGTGCAAATTTGATCTAATTTTGCATTTCACATGTGCAATTAAAAGCACTCGTATATCAGTTCACGTGTGTGCTTACATGTGCGCGTGCAATTGCACACGTCAAATGAAAAGGCCTGAATTTAAGAATAAGCTCAGGCTGAGACTAAAAAAAACTGAAAATGTTTCTAGGTGAAACTTTACTGGATCTTGTAAATTACTTTCCAATTTGCACAGTAAAAACACTTAAGCACCATTCCCCACACACTATTACTGTACATATCTGTTGTCCTGAGTGATACACTTAAGGAGAAGATTGTTTTTCAATGTCTTGTCTTTTTGTTTTAAATTCTCATCATTTCAAACCACTCACAGAAATAAGAACAAATTGAGACTGAAGCAGCCAAACACTTAAGAACAATGACTCTCTGAATACCAGTTCTTCAGCCTCGTCAGTCTAGTTCTGCCAGAAAGAAATCCTGCTATTTCTCATGCACGTGCATGCAGAAGACTCATGTAGTCCTGGTTACAGAGCAATATTGCCAAATGATGTTTTCATCACACAGTACGTGGGAAGATAGAATATACGCAGAAGGTTGTTTCGAAGCACAGCTTGGACACGGTGGTATCAAACATTTCAGTTATCAAAACAACAAGTTCACAATGTGACTCAGAAAACAAGTGAAAATAGTAAGAATGTGTTTTACTAGCTCAATTGTTTCCTCCCCAGTCAGGTGAAAAATTTTGATTTTCAAGAAAATTCACTCACCAAGCCAAGATCTACTCGCCATTGGCGATGGGGCAAATATATTCTCAATCCCTGCATCGGCATAATCAACGAGGGAACAGAAACTGCAGTCCTTAGGTTTTCTCAAAACTACAGCAAAATACTACACATTAAGTACTTCTATGATGTGTAATAGAGGATAAAATTTATACTGTAGTGAAAAAGAATTTTATGTGTAAAATTCTGTTTTACTACAGTGTAAAATTTATTCGTTTTCAGCATTCCAATTATGATGTGTAATAGACCTTACAGTTGTCATTATTTTCTACAGCAAAATGTATGCATTTGTACTGGAAATTAATAGTCAGCCACAGGCAATTTTTTCACAACACTGCCACCCACGCCAACTTTATGTCACCCTTACACTCAGTACTTTTCATCCTTGATATGAATTTTCAGTTTGAATAATATCAATAATAAAAATAATAAATAAGGCAGCTTTTCCCTCAAAATAACTTGGGAACTATTAAAACTACGTTAGGGTATCAGATAGAAACTTGTAGTTTATGAATGAGATTTCGAAGACACAAAGCTGCTAGACAAGAATTCCTACTCAAAGAACCTAATACTAGCAGTACTACAATGCAAAACTTCATTTTCCTACAGTTCTTCCAATTCTAACCAAGAACTTATGTTATAAAGCTGATGATTTATCAAAGAAATGTGATGTAAACAATTGCAATTTCGAAGCGGTGAAAGTCACCTGACTCCAAATACCAATGAGAATTACAAGTGCACGGTCTGTCAAGCTGTGTTAGAAAACATGTTTATTGCGGTAAAAACGTTTATCCATTTGACCTGCAGGTAACTTAAATGCTAGCTAGTACAAACTCTTTTATAATTTGAGTTTTTTACGGAAAACATTTTGAACAAAATTAAAGGAAGTAAGGTATAATACATGATAATAGCAAGTGCGAACCAACTTGGACCGAGCCAATACACCAATGAAACACGTGGTAGAAAATCCCAGAGCTCAAAATTGTGGAAATACGAGATGATACTCGGTTACATTCGAGAGCGGTTCGAAGTCATTACAACAGCAAATGTGTTTTTAGTTTAGCAATTCAAACTACTTCTTAAAAACTATCTTGCATGAAATAAGAAGACTTGTCTTATCCCGCCCGAATCGAAACTGCGCCATGATAGAGCTTGTTACTATTATTTAATAACAAAATACAACATGAATCTTACCTAATACGTTCCCACAAACACGGAAATAGGAAGAGGACGTCTATTCTGTCACATTACCCCTCATTCGAAAGATTTTAACGTTCCTGGTGAAAGACCATGTGTCTCCCAACACTCTAGCGATACAGATGAATCCACCCTTGTGACATGCTATGGCGAAGAAGTACAAAGACAACACACAACGTCCATGCAACCGTTGACAGAAAGCGGTCGGTCCCAGGACTACTCTTCCCGTTTATGGTTATTTATTGAACTTCGACCTTCAACACCAATTGCGTTCGCACTCAGACCCAGCACCTTTGCTGATGATGGCGATGGCGCGGCCGTATGACTTCTAATTATTGCATAAATGGAATGCTGCGTCGGTGTTTCTACAGAAACAGTTTTTCTAAAAACAGATAAGTTATACACCGTTGTGGAAATGATTTTTTTACTGACGTTTCGGACTGGAGTCCTTCGTCGGAGTGAATGCATGAAAAATAAATAAAGAGGTGGTTTTATAGTAAAGCAAATCAAGAGGAGGCCGTATTTAAAAGTTTTTATTCTCGTGTTGCGCTGATGTTTGAAGAAATTCTAGTTTGAATGTATGTATTTCGGGTCGTTTGGTGTCGTTCAGGGTGGGCGCTGGTTAGCAGTAAACAAAGGTAGCGTGTGACGTACGTTATGGGGAAGCGAGCGTTCGTTTGAGCTGTTTTTGTTGGCACAAGCTCGCTTACACAGTTAAGTGCGAAAGTTAAAAAGTTTAAGTTGTGTGTGATGTCTGGCTTCAAAGTTGAACCTGTTCTGTTCGCTTTCGCCCCCAAAAGATCCTCCCCAAATCTGACGTCATAGCCTATTTCTGAGCTGCCGGTACAATGCGGCACGTGAAGTGTTTTAAACTCGATTTCCTGGAAAATCAGCGCGACACGAGGAAAGAATGTTTAAATATCGTTTTCATACTTTTAAAGATTTTGTTTGACAAAAGTCGATCTTAGGGTTCAGTTCCCCTTTAAAAGTATTTTGGTCGTTATTTAAACACAAAGCTCTATTTTGTTCACCCAACAGAGAAACAGTTTTATGAGTGGAACAAAGCTAGTGTCGATAATATCCGACGCTGCTAGTACAGGTAACTTTTTTAGCTTTCTCCATAGTTTAGATAATTTGTTAGAATAATACTGCAATGCAGCCAAAGGATGACGTACAAAACTATTTACAGAAACGTTACATTACTACTTGCAACTGTTGTAATTTATTAAAATACTAGGTAAAGAGTCAAAAACTAAATTAAAAAAAGAGTAATATTAAAGGAGAACTGAATGCTAAAACTTACCTTTTTTAATTTGAATCTATTTGTATAGTAAATAAACTCTGTGAAGTTTTTTTTTCAAGCTAGTCGAATAACTCTGAAAAATTTAATGTAGAAAAGAAGAAAACTCTCAAGAAAAAGTTTGATACCGCGGTCGCAAATGAGCTTGTCGGCGGTGTGGTATGACGTAGGTTACGATATTCAAAGCATAAATATGGAAATTCGCTTTGAATTTTCGATATTTATTGGGGCAATCTAGGTCTTGTGAAGTCTTTTTTTAATACCAGCCAAATGCCGTACAGTAACCATGGCTTTTCCTTGTTTTAATCATCCTAATATCGTAACCTACCTCATAAACAACCGTTGACATCACATTTTGAGCCCGCGATCAAATTTTGTTTATTCACTGCAAAACATCAAATTTTTCTGAACTGCTCAACTAACAGCTTAAAAAAACTTCAATAATTGTTCCACTACAGTATGGCTAAATTTTCAAACAATGAAAAGTCAATTTTAGGGTTCAGTTCTTTAACTGATAAATTTGTACAATCTTGTAAAATACAACTGAGCTTATCCTTAAATTATGTAAAAAATTAATGGGCGAGTTAATAAAATTATGACTGAATGTTGATATTATCAATTTATTATTAATGAGATTGTTTTAGTTATTTTTTTAGTTTACAATGCATGGCGAGTGTCAATCAAGTAATTTGTTTTTTTTTTTGTTTATTGTTATTTCAGGAAGAAAAAAATAATCTTTCCTGTGAAATTAAAACAGTACAATATCCCACGTGATATTAAAAGATGTATCCTGGAGGGTAAAGACTTGATGACACTTATTCCGGATCTAGGAGAGGTAAAGAGTTTCAGCAAGCTGGAAGGTTGTTCTTTGTTTCCTCATGAATCAATAAAATTAATATTTTTAACCCTTGTCCTGCTAAAAACGATTTCATATAAAGTAAAATTGTCTTAACTTTTGAACCTGTTGATGAAACC
>JAPEIX020071640.1:0-11012 GCA_026122405.2 Zoanthus sansibaricus | reverse complement strand
TCCAGACGTTGTATGTGTGTCTAAGAAGATACGTATACGAGCTTCGATATTTGATATACAGAAAGATAGTACTGCAAATTGTTCTCGCAAACAATGTTGCACTATCGATTGTTTGCTGACTCCATGATTTTGTGCTGTAATGTACCAAAATAAAGTTCTCTGCCATTCCTCAGCCTCGGGTGTGTTCTTAGCGTGTTCTTACATTTTGCTGTTGGCCGATTTTATGTCTCAAAATACTAACATTATTATATACAAAAAATGGAACTAGGGGGACTAAAATTTTTATGGCTTCTCTTCTAAATTTCATCAATACTTTTTCTTTTACAGTTAATAGTTTTAAACAATGTTTTGGATAAAAGAAAGAAATGTAACTATTTCGGGGGTAGATGGTGGATAATGAATAACCGCCTACGATCGCACGAAATAACTACAAACATCTAAATATTTTGTTATCACATAAACCTTCAGGAATAAAGCAAAAATTAAAATATTAGAAATCCTTTTAATAAAATCTTTTATGTAAATAAAAAAAACTGTTTCTCCAGTTAAAAATTTTAAATATAAATTTAAAAATGTCCCGACGTTTCGGATATAACTCTATCTTCTTTAGGGAAAGTGATCTATAAGCAATTATGCGTGATTTTTATACAGCTAAAAGTTAGTTCACATGTAAATTTCATTTGTCTTTAAAAACAACACTTAAATATTCTCTTGGTAGTTTTAGTCCATCGTCACGGTTTATCGCTTGTTTGTCTTGTTAATTTGCCAAGCTTCAAGAAAGCGCCTTTTTCGCCAGTTTTCACTGTTAAAAGAAAAAGTATTGATGAAATTTAAAAGTACAAAGAAGTTTTGCGTCCTCCCAAGCGATATCATGTCCGATCGTTTTGTGGTGACCAGCAAAGGCAGATTTTTGAACCTCTAATTGTGCGACTGCTTTTTATCCAGTTAAAAATTTCTAAAATTTTTAAAATTTTTAACTGGAGAAACAGTTCTTTTATTTACATATAAGTTTTTATTATAATGTCAAAACCCAGTTACAATCGAAACATTTTTAGCAATTAGAAAGCCGTTTGAAAAAAGAAGTTTACAAAATGTTATTGATGAAAAAATAGACAGGAATACATAATTATTACTCGAAAGTTAATGTTTAGCGCCCGAACGTGTAATTATAGGACGATAGGATATACAGCTTTATGATTTTAAAAACGCTTGGTATATGTGCGGATTGGACACCAAATATGTTTTAGATGGACTCTAACCGATAATTGAGAAAAAAGAATTAAGATATTTGAAAACATGTAGCTTTATGATCAAGGGAAAAATAGTTCTAGACAGTATGATATTACAACCTTTTTGATTCCCTTCATAAAGGAATTCATCATGAACAATATATGAAAAACAAACCAAGAAAAAAAAAAGCAATATCTCTTTAGATATAAAACAAACCCATACCGTCTTTGGATTAATTTGCTTCTCTGAGAAAATTGCTATCAAGAGAGAAACAACAAATGATGGTTAGGAACCAACTGTTACAATAAGAATTTATCCAGAGTAGCTTTTCTTGTGATAAAATCGACCAACTGAAAACAGATGCAAAGCGTTGCGTTTTATCGACAAGTATCTACCGCCGCCTGTCAATCAGTTTTAACAAAACTTTTAAAAATATTTATGACATTTTTGACCTAATTGAGTAGTTTTTTGTCTAACAGCCGACATTAATGTGGCTTCGCGGTTTCCATTTGTGTCAAAAGAAGCTAAGGTCTGTAATTGTTCTCGTAATCAAATTTATTTTTTTTAACTACGTGCGTGCGAGGTGTGCAGGTGCATGGAAGCTTGGCTCAGTTGGTGCAATCTCTGAGTACAAAGCGCAAGGCCCCAGGTTCGAACCCGGACCTTGCCGAGGGTTAAACATTTGTGTGGCCTCCTTTCCGTGGATAGGGATGTTAAGCCGTTGTTCTAGTCTCCATCTCTCTTAACTTTCAATAAAGGGGACTTAAAAGAACCCACACACTGATCAAGAAGAGCTTAGGGTTATGGACCGGTGATGGGGTTTGTCCTTGGTCGCAGGGGACATTTATTCTTAATATAATATCCGTGACGCAGTCCTGTACTAAAGTCCCCTAACATTACTATAAAACCCTCGTAACTCAGCCACTGACCTCGACTGGGATTATAAGCCGGCGAACCGATGTTTGTTTGTTTATTTGCTTGCTTGCATTTGCTCCAAGCTTAGTAGAAAAACTCCACTTGAGCTGCCTTCCCTTTTACAGATATACATAATCTGTGTTGTTATTCTAGGAATTGCTCTGCCATAATTAAATAACTTAAACATGACAAAATTCTTTTCGTACAAGCCTATTCACTTTTATCAATCACTTTTAGAAATAAAAACGTTCTATTAAAGTTTTAAGAAATAAAATGCATTCTCCGTGCCTTCATAGCCTATAATGAAAACCGAGGCGAGACTTTGGGAGAATTCTACAACAGATCAGTGAAAACCCAAGACGCACTGTTGACGGTTTTCACCTGCACGAGAATTCTCACAACCGTTGTGAAGGTTTTCACCAGGCTATAACGGCACGGAGAACATGTTTTGTTTCTTTCATAAAATCATTATTTTCTTAACAAAAATTAAGACCATATACGAAGCAAGTATGTATATTTAAATTTCTCTCATGAAACTATAAATTCTCACAACTCGGAGACAGAGTCAACCATAATCATGATAATGATTACGTCATTTTCATGCTTAATAGCGTTATGAAAACACACTGGTAGACCAATCAAAACGCTCGTATACTATCTGATTTATTTATAGAAATTATTTTTTTGTTCAAACTATGGCTTGAAGTTAAGTCATGTATAGCGCCTTGCAATGCAGTGAACTCAGATATTTTTACTGTCAACAGCTTTTTTACCCTCATTATAGAAAACTTGTTGATTGACTGATTGATAAATGGACTTATAATAAATCGGCCCTTTAAGAGATGTCAAAAGATGTGGCACCTATCATATGATTTAAGCTGGTTTAAAGTGTAACTAAAATCCAGAATGAATAATAGTAAATGTTTTAAACCATCTTGAAAGTTATTTTCCCCTAAACAAACCCTTTTTAACGTTTGTAAAATCCAACAACTCTAGAAAAATAATAATTGATATGAACATATTTTTTTAAAAATGGTATTTCAAAAACAAGTTATTAATTTTAATGGTTTCCTCAGGTAAGAAAGATATAATTCACGTTAATATGATGTTGCTTTATATATATGCTATTGCAGGATTAGCGATGTTATTGTTGAGCCCTTCGAAATAAAACAGTTAAAATCGTTTTCAAATTTGTTTTTGTTTTGTATTAATTTTCTCTACTTTGAAAAACATGAATTATATATGGCTGAAAAGTTTCCGATTAAGTTTTCAATTGATGTACAAATGTATTTCTACTTTGAACTAGTATTAAAAAGATAAACTAAAAGAATTCCTTAAACTAACTGCTTTCTGAAAATGAAAGAAAAGAAAAAAACTCCGCTGTTTTTGTTTCAAATAAAAATGCAGCAAGAAATTGATAACCAGACATGATCACTCAAAGTTCGCTATAATTAAAGCCTCTAAGGCAGGCCGCACACTAGGCGAAAACAGCGCGGCGCTAAAACCGCCAAGAAGAATTTGCCGGGTGTGCGGAGTAAATTTTCAAGCGCACTTGCAGCTGCGGCAACAGCGCTCATATCTCTAACATAGTAAATACCTTATTTTCGCACTTCACCAACAGGTCTAGCAACTCTTGTGTGTTGACAACAGACTCTCTGAAGTAGGTCATCAGGCCAATAAGAGCTGTGTTCCACTTGTTCACAATCTTAGTGAATGTGGTTGATCCAGAGGCCATGAGGATCTGGCGTACACGATTGTGGAAACGACCTTGAGACTCATCGTCAACTCGAAGGAAACACTGTGCAGTTCTTTCCTTGGTCACCTACAGTTTTATAAATTGGAATACTTATGAAGTGATCATTTTAGTTAAAAAAACAATTGGTAACTTACTGAAAAAATCTGAAAAAAAAACCTTTGATGTCATACAAACTTAATGGGATACCAGTGGGATAACAGTGCGAAAACTTATTCGAGCAGGATATGATGCAGTAGATCAGTTTAGAGGGTCCTACTTACTGCTGACCAACAATTATGTGAAGGTGCTTGTATCGCTATTATTAAAAAAAACTTCATGGGGCATTCAAATTATTTTATGCAAGATTAACCACTGCAATTACAAAGGCTGAGTCAATTCTGGATATTTAATGGGACAGATGTGTTTTAGGCACAAGTCAATTTCTTAGGTCCACCTAGGCAACAGGGTAAACACCTATTCTTGTAAACTGATAAACAAAACTGAAACAATGTTGCAAGAAATGAATTAATCATCCCTTAATATGCCACAGCTTACACGACATTATGGAACAAGTGTTAAATTTTAATGGTTGGAATAATAACCTCTCAACACAAAAACAAAACTATTGACGTTCATTACATTCAGATAACAGTAGAGTTATTTGAGGTATCAATGAATTAACCTAACCCCAGGTAAGCTCAAAGCAGATGTTAGAACTCTATTTACCAACCATGTTTAGATAGAAAGCTAAGTCAGCTTTGGCAAACAGAAGATTACACAAATTTTCAAATCTAAAACCTTGGGACCTTGTGGCTGAAGGCAGAGATCTTACCGTACCCTATCTTATAAGATATTTCCCCTTTCAGCCCTAAATAGTTTATCAACATCTCAATTCTCCTTACACATCTCATACAAAATGATACATTTAGTAATGAGAACGAAGGGTTTCATTGGGTAAATTATTTTGTGCAAGATGAAAAGCAAACTACTTATAAAAAAAATTGAGATTTAGTTGGAAGACTTAAGAAATATGTCATGTGACGTGTTTACAGTTAAAGCTTTATTAAAAATTTATGTTTGTGAAATTATAAAATGCATAACGTGGAAAATTTGTATTAGTTGCACTACGTACTTGAAATTTCATGGCTTTAGTCAAATCGCAAGTACATTACCTCATTTTGCAAATTCCAGACCCCGTCTCTGTGGGTAAATTCTTCAAATGTGGTGCGAAGTTTCGGGAGAATGCGGCACTCAAAACCACACATGTTGAAGAGCAGGTTGGGATTGTCCTTGCTGTATACTGACACAAAACTGTTCTCCCACTGCAGAGTGGTGACAGAACGTGGTAAACGGTTCTTGATGTCCCAGAATACAGCCCTGCCCAAATTGACGTCATGTTTCATGAGTCGCATCCTGGCATCTCTTGGCCAACATTTTCTGTTGTTGTACCCCACAATATTCTCATTGTTAGGATCTGGATGCTCCGTTAGGTATCTCTGAATCAAATCGCGAGCTTCTTCAGCTGTGAACCTAATGACATAAAAATGGATAAAACAAACTAAAATAAACAAACTAAAAAATGATACTAAGTTTATTCTCTGCATGTTGGTGTTTTAGGGACTGTATATTACAGACTCCTTCAAAAAACAACCTTACTCAAACGAGGACTAAAACAAAGAAAACAACTTTATTTAACCGCAAGAACCTACTGAAGTTGATCAGAAGATGGATAATTGAAGCAATAAAAGTAGAAAACCTATAAGAGATGGAGATTATTCTAAGGTATTGATACTTGGGTTGCTTTTACTATCTTTCCTATGTACCCTTCACTAATATTTACCAAGTGAAAAATATACACAATTCTTGTACATTACCAACTTGACGTGCAACTAACCCTTTTTCTCGTTTTTGTTTCAAAATATTTATCGTACAATTTTAAGCGCTTTTGCAAAAACGTTTGATTTTGGTCAAATGATACATTTTTTTATAATACTTTGAAATTTGAAAAATTCCCTCCTGAATGGAAATTGGTGAAAGACGTGAATAATATCAATCTTGTTCTAAATTTAAAATAAAAATAAAAAATGAATGTCAATAACTAAAACTAAAAGTTAGCTGGCAATGCTTTTTGTTTCAAATTACGCCGTCATAATTTGACATTGACGTAATTTATGGCTATTCCCAGTCCCTTTCAGAACGGAGCCATGAACCAAGACGAAGGAAACTTTTCGAATTTCAAAGTAATAAGGAAAAAGGAAGATTTGACCAAAATCAATAACTTTTTCGCAGAAGCAGCTAATATTGCATGATAAATACTTTAAAAGAAGAAACAAGAAAAAGGGTTGGTAGCACCTTAAGCGAACAAACTTTTGCCCATGTTTTCTTCAGGCATTTTAATTATTTCATCATCTAAACATCCTAAAAGATGGCTTCTATATTTGCGTATAGTATTTTTGAAAAATAAACAGATTGGCCAAAATATTTTTCTATTATAATTTTTTGTAGTTAGCAAAGGGCAGAGTTAAAGCAACATGTGAGTTAAAAGTGTTTATATATACGGTTCTGTAACTGCTATTACTTCTTTTGGTAGGGATATAACTTGTTCATTTTCTTGGCCTTAAAAAAGAATTATGGTAATTTACAAGATGAAATCAAAATAACACTTTTGGAATTTTGACAAGGCAAAGGGTAGAAACTTTTCACGGCCTAAACACTCAAAATTGAAAATAAGATTTTTAAGGCCCCAGGATTACCCTACAATTTAGCTTTTAAGCCCCAACGGCATTAAACATTGATTAGTGTTGAGTTTGAACCATGATGTAAACAACAACCTTATAATCTTTTCTGTTGAAATATCCCCATTAAAGAAGATTGATTAGTTCTTACAATGCTTCTACATCAGTTTTCGTTTTGATTGTTAATATAACACACTGATAGAAAGCTAATCATCACAAAGGATGTTTACATTAAATGACAAACCTGAAAAAGATATGCACTCTCTCAATGTATCTGGAGTAAAGCCTGATCGGATGACTAGTTTCAATTTCAACATTCTGAAAGGTCAGAAAGTCATTGGGTAACTGTGGTGGTCCAGCCATCTCACTGGCTCTCTGTAGACCCAGGACAAGGAGATCGAGTACCAGACCATAGTACTGTACAATGAAAGATGCAAACTGCAGTCCTCGGATGATGCCATAGGAGTTAGTGTGGTTCATGTCCTGAAACAACGAAACTTAATGTGAAACACAACAGAAATATTTCGTATACAATCACTGATTTCACTGTGGATAATTTGTCAAAGCCCATTAACGTAAAAAACGTAAATGCTTGTCAGCAAGTTGATAAAATACAAAAAAAAGAAATATTTGTATTAGTATTTACCAAACCAACCGGATTCCATTTTTGCAAGACTA
Organism: Zoanthus sansibaricus; assembly: GCA_026122405.2. Taxonomy (NCBI): domain Eukaryota; kingdom Metazoa; phylum Cnidaria; class Anthozoa; order Zoantharia; family Zoanthidae; genus Zoanthus; species Zoanthus sansibaricus. The sequence continues at coordinate 3,719 of JAPEIX020071640.1, read as the reverse complement.
TTAGTTGAGTTTGAGGAAAAAGTTAAAATGACAGAAAGCATGCATGCTGAAAGTAGAAAAAGGTTTATAATATATACCTACTTTGAAAATAAAAAGCATTTTCATTCCATTAGTTTAGTAAATACTAAAACAACTACCCTCCTCAGGATCGATGCCTAGTACTACTGTAGATATATTATGTACTTCCAACACTTCACATCTTGGTATATATCCACTAACATTCGTAGTAAGATAATTGTGAATTAGTGCAAGAAGTTGGTACTTTTGGCATTAGCCCTTTGTTAGAGCAACTTTTTCAACTTTGGCAGAAAAGATGGCCACACACTAACAAAAAATTAATGATCAAAATCAGTGGAGCATGGGTTCGAAGTTGGGACCTTTTTTGCTTGAAAACAAAAATACAACCAGCTGCACCAACCAAGCACATCTCTATATCATAAGTACTGCAAGGATCTACCTTTTTAGCTCAAAACTTATTACATACTGAGCATCAAAACAAATTTCAACCTTCAGGTAGCTAAATGATGTGTATTTCTTCAGCTGCGTGTTACTGATTATTTGTAATTACCTTGTAGTTGATGACAACATTATTCTTGGCTGTCATGTAATCAGCGATGTTGTGGTCAACAATAAGACGAAGCAGTCTGTTCAGTAGAGTCAGATCAATCTTCTCATACAACTTCTCGTACTTCGATTCCATCATCACGTTACACTCGCCCTCCTGGGTTTCCCACACATCCTGAAGATTGTTGATACCTGCAAGATATAATATATGTCACCATCATAATAATATGACCAATATGAAAATAATATGAAGGAGACCATGATGAAGACTTACTGAAGAAGAATATGGAGAAGAAAACCTAATGACAATAAAGATGAAGGAGACCATTGTGAAGAAGACCATGATGAAGGAAACAATAATGAAATGCTTAATGATGAAGACTATGAAGAAGAGAAAGAAAAAAAACTGTGATGAAGAAGACCACAATAAAGACCATGTTGAAGAAGACTATGATGAAGACTAAGTACTACGATGAAGACTACGATGATGAAGACTACGATGATGAAGACTACGACGATGAAGACTATGACGATGAAGACTACGACATGAAGAATACAACGATGAAGACTACTAAGATGAAGACTACTACGATGAAGACTACTACGATGAAGACTACAACGATGAAGACCACTTCGATGAACACCACTATGATGAAGACTACTAGTATGAAGACTACAATGATGAAGACTTCTACGATGAAGACTACAATAAAGAAGATTGCTAGGATGAAGACCACTATGATGAAGACTACTACAATGAAGACAGCTGTGATGAAGATAGTTACAACAAAGAAAGTTACGATGAGGAAGATTACAATAAAGAAAGTTATGATGAAGACTACAATGAAGAAGGCTACAACAAATGAAGCTAAGACAATGGTGAAGACTATGATGAAAAAGACGATGATAAACAAGACAATGATGAAGACTATGATGAAGAAAAGTATGTCAAGGAAAACAAAGATGAAAAAGACAAACATGGAATTTTTTTCTCACTCACCCTGGCACCATTTGTACACCAACAAGGGTGGCGGTTCAGTGTCAGCTGGTTTGATCCATGGTGGGAACAGTCGTCTCTTGTCTGCCTCATACCAGAGATATTGGTCGAGGTACGCATCTGTGATTTTCTCCAGTGGTTCAACGTCATACACTGGGATCAAGTGGCTGTATAGGTCCATGAATTCAATGCCGACCTAAAGAACAATCACTGGTCTAATGAATTTGGTTACATCTAATAAAGTTCCAATTCAGATATTTTTACATTTGACTTAAGAATGGCGTTGTATTTGCGCTAAAACGTTGTTAATTTTTTAAACGTTTGAGACCTTCATGGATTTTAAGACATTTTTAGAATTAAACTTATGTGTAAAAATATTTCCAAAATCTATTAATACGAAAACAAAACTTTTGATCTGAATAGGATACTTTAAACGCAAACTTCATCTGTTCAGAGCTTTTGATAATGTAGATAGAGTCTATCTTTTATCACAACAAATTTATCAGAACTTAATAAGCAACCTTCGTTCACTGTAAAAAATTCGCACCTCCAATCGGTCAAAATTAACCACTTCAAGACGGCGATTCAGTGCTTACTCAGTTGAGGATGGCAACATGATAAAACCCTTCAAATACTGGTTGTGTTCTTCTAATGTATATTCTAAATCAAGGTATTTGCTACATTTCTTTTACGAATTAATTCTAGCTTTTGACAAATTCTAGTGAATCCTTTGTTACTTGCTTCTGAAAATTATCCTCTTCGTGTTAATTTTTAAAAGTTCTATCTTTTGTAAAATCTTTCTTCATGTACAACTTTTTGTGATTTCTATTCTATTCCATTTGAACTTAATATGCCATTTTAATATGCTTTCGCCTCATTCATTATTCAGATTTCTCGTTCATTGTGTCGCGTGGGTGTATATGTAAACAACCCACTCACATCCAGTCCTTAACCCTTATCTATTTCACGGGTAGAATACAAAAACTGGTTTGTATTAGGCCAATCACTGTACAGATTTTAACATAAGCAACAGTATTAACACAAATGATTAAGAGCAATAAAATGATATTAACGGACATTTGCTACAATAAGAGCTGGCAGAATACTAACTTCTTTGAATGCTCTCTGTGTAAGTAAGTGACGCTTGATTCGACTGAGTGCTTCATGAGGATTGTCATAAGCTTGTTCAATTAAGCCAAGTTCTTCTCTTTGTGACTGATTCAAGCGACTCTTTACACTATAAAGGACAAAATATAAGGAAAATGTTACACTGTTGTAAATATTTGACAAGTACTGATAAATTAATCAGTTAAAGATTGCCTGGCAATGGAGTATACTGCAATAGATCTAATTGCTAATGAGGAGCTAATCGAAGACATGACATGTTTCATGAACTGCATCCAGGCATCTCTTGGCCAACACTTCTTGATGTTGTACCCCACAATATTATCATTATTGGGATCTACAAACTCAGTCAGGTATCTCTGAATCAAATTATAGGCTTTTACAATAAACAAACATTTCAATATACCTGTAAGCTTCCTTGAGTCTCTCCAGAGCAAGAATGAGCAGCTTTGTGTCGTGTTTGTAGGACAGAGGGGGAAAGGGAATGGGAGAGAATCTGCGACTCTCCAGCCAATGAACTGTTGTAGTGTAGATTGCTACAGCTTCTTCAGCTGAAATATAGGGACCATCCTGCAGATAATTAACAGGTAACGTTGTTACGACAAACTAACACATTTGCTTGGGAAGGTAATATTTGCTTAGATATAAACAATAAACACTTAATAAATGCTTACAAGGAAACAGTCACTAAGGCAACTCTCTACCCTTTGATGATATCTTCATTATTATTTTCAAATGTGAAAAATCTGATAATCACATGAAAGATTGAATAAAAAGCAAGCCTCTTGAATATTTTGAGATTTTTTTGGATGAGATTTGAGGTAGGAGAAAGGTTTTGTAAACGTAGATTTCTGGGAGAAATTTGAGTTTGGGGGAATTTTAATGAGGTTTAAAAATTAATTTTGGAGTTAACCCTTTGACTCCTGAGAACTTTTGCGATTTTGAAAGATTTTTTGTATCAAAACAATCAATCGACTTTCTCTAATCCATATTAGGCATTCACATGGAAACATACCACGTGGTGTAGTTCCCA
>JAPEIX020071552.1:0-11016 GCA_026122405.2 Zoanthus sansibaricus | reverse complement strand
CACAAATGAATACAGTTCTCAACATTTGAGGGTCTTAGATAGTCCACAACAGTGGCTCACTTATATCAATAACCGTAAATGCCCTCAGTACTAGTGTTGAAGACAGATCACAACACCGGGATCACTACACTGCTTTTTTCGACAAATGTGTGGGTTCTTTTAAGTCCCTCGATAGAGTGTCGAAAGACTGAACCTACGGTTTAACATCCTTATCCGAGAAGATAAGGTAAGAAAAGTCCTTGAATTTCACATCTAGTAAATAGTGGCAACCCTTGAATATTATGAGCCTAAATTTTTAAGAATGACAAAAAACTATTTCCTAAATAATCTGACTGAATTTTATTTACCTTTTGTAGTAGTCATGGCAACAGTCTCCTAACTCTTGACATATTTCATCACAGTAACACACGAAGGTTTCATTTCTTTCCCACTTTCCACATCGGCCCATGCAAAATGGGTTGAAAAGTAGTTCACACCCCTGCAGAAATTTGTCACTAACGGTAGCATTTAGTTTACCTGCGAGTTCCAAAAAGCTCGTGTTCTTGTGTTCGTAAGTGATCAGAATGTCATCTAAGTGAATATGAAATGGAATATTGTTAGAAAATATAATAATGTTTGGAGGAACAGTAAAATCCTGAGCCAAGGATTTTGTTAGGAGATATGAAAATATCCATCATTTTTAAACCAAACGAATCTGGATCATTTTATAAGAAATGATAAAAATTTAAAATAGATCCTAGCCCCCTACTTATAAGACTACTGTAAGACTAGTTTTCACCATTACTTTTTTAAAGATGTCAACATCAGTATACGTTATAGTTCTATTACACTGTATATACTTTGACAAAATTTGATGTAATTTCTAATCAACTCGCGTGGAAAGAAACAAGTTTTCAGCAATGAAACAACATATAGACGCAATTTTCTTTTCTTCGTTGTTACAAGAAGTTTTTTTATGAAATAAAAAAAAGGAAACATTTGACACAAAGGAAGCAGTTTTGGGTTGGGAAGTCGGAGGTTTTTAATGTGAGGAAAAGAAGGGCTTTGAAATATTCAGTATAAAGAAACGTATAGCTTCGAAAACTAGGGCTTTCTTTCTATTTCGCGCTTTGGAAATTTTTTGAAGCTGTAAAACCTGATAAATGTGCTGCTGTTTGTTCAGAAAGTTTGAAAATTGCTTTTTAAAAGATGAGTAATGTATTTTAATTTTACCCAGATCGGATAGGTTCCGTTGAAAGCACAATACTGCAAAAAATACCTATAGGCAAATGGATTTATTATTTAAAAATTAAACCAAAATGTTTGGGGAAAATGGAAGTTTTTCTTTTAAAACAAAAATTGTACTATTTTTTATTGTCACCTGTACATTGCGAACTTTTGAAGTGAAAACATTCTCTGTACAGTTTATAGTGTAACTGAATGTGCATGACTTTGTACGCTAGCAAAATTTATAACTTTTAGTAGCTATTTTACAAATATAATTCATTCAAAACTCATTTTGCCTCAGTATAAAATATGGAATAACTCATTTTCTGATAATGCAAACTTCAGGAGTGTAAAAACTTTGTCATTCTATACAGTATAACTAGTGGTAGCTATCGCTTGAAACCTCTTCAATTTGTATCACAACGACATAAGTTACACGGTTAAAATTTAAAAAAAAAACATAAAATGTTTTCTGGTTAAAAATTTTAATAATAATAAGCTTTCGACTGTTCTACTACAGCCCTCATCAGATAAAAATGAAATAAAAAAGTCGTCAATATAAATATAAAAATTGAGGTGAGATAAAGATTATATATACAGCTCACAAATTAATGAACGCGAAAAGAACGTTTTGTTTTCTTCACCTCAAAGAACTTTCCACAGAAATCAACAAAATTCCGCTACCTGCCTCCGATTTACCATGCCCAAAGTTGGAAGGTTATCAGAACAAATAAACCTCACAAATGAACGCGGAAAGAACGTTTTGATTCCTTTAATATCTCTCCACATAAAGAAAACACAACTCCGCCACATGCTCTACTCCAATTTGCTGAGCAACCACGCCGCCTAACGCTTCATACATCTTTAGCGCACTCTCATTAATTGCATTTCTTAGCGCACCTCTGATTGGCTAAATGATCCTTACACTACATCTCTTACAAACACTCGAGATTTGTATCGCATGAATACTATCCTCGTACGCGTCTTCGCTCGGTTGGCTCGTTGGCAATCACATGCGCGCTAGTTTGAAATACTTGTAGCCAATAAAATGGGCACTGATTCCATGTTTGTAATGGGAATTACCTTAAATTTACTTGTAAATTTGAACCTGAATGTTAGCAGCCATAGACAGCTGTTTTTGCCTTATTAGGCCTCATCAACATGGCATAGCTATCAAACAGGCTCAGGTTCCGTCTAAAGATAAGAAGTAATAGTGATTGTTATATAACAACGATCAAAATTCATTTTTCTCGTACCCTAATTGGACGAGAGGATATCACGTGCACATGATTAAGTTTCGCTGTTTCCCGGCCACCACGCGCTCAGCGGGCAACATTATGTTATGGACCAGTAAATAACAAAACCGGAAGTTAATTGTAATTCAATGTGATTTCAAAGGTTCACAAAACACATGTTTTGATAATAAAAAAATTGTTTTTTGGTAATATATAACAAAACGCTTATTGACCTTAACATCGGGAAAGCAGTGCGTTTTGTGGTCCCTCGACAGTCACGTTTCCCTCTGCTCTGCCTCGGGAAACATCGGCGGTCTCGGTACCACAAAACATACTGCTTTCCCGAGGTTTCAGTCAATAAGTGTTAATTATTCGGCTTTAATGAATTGGCTGATCCTGAAAATGAAAAACAACAAATGACAGGTCGCTTTTAGACAAAAATTGGGCCTTGCGAAGTCGCAGTTTTTGTTTTATAGCACTGTAGCAAAAATATTTTAACTAACGGCATGTTTTTATTATATTTGGAAATAAAGAAAGAAATTTTTTGGCTTATTCCAGGATTTTCAAGGGTCACGACCCAAATTCAAGGATTTTCAAGGGCCTGGAATTTTTCCCCCAATTCGAGAACTTTCCAGAACCATGGCAACCCCGTTTAAAGACTTCTTCAGCTAAGCAGGAGAAACTGTCCCCTCCCTGACACCTGTCCAGTAATTAAAAAAATGTCTTAAAATGAAATATAAATAACCAACAAAATCCACGATTATTAAATCTATACAGTAAGTGTTTATCAAAAACGCCAGGGGTCTTCCTAGGTGACCTTAAAACTCTATCACAAACAATTTTAAAACAATATATATTATAACTTTTCGAAACGGAGTGAACGGACTTTGAAGCTAAGTTAAGATTGATTCTTTTACTAACTCCTCCTAACATAGAACAAAAAACGTTAGAATTCCAGTTTAATTACGAAAAACAAGTACATTTAAAAGATTTGAAACTCGGCAACAGCTTAACAGAAAATCATAAAAGGTTTATGTTACATTGATTTGCCTTTCCAAAATACGCACCCCTCAACACTGACTTTTGTCACAGAAATAAAACTAGTCTTGGTCACCGGCCTCAATCCCTTGACAATGAAACTTGAAACTATTTTCTCCGTTGCACCATGTTGATCAACTCACTGTTCATCTTTGTCCTTATCCAGTCCGCGATGTCTTGTCAGCTGAACCTGATGACGATTCGTTCTTGTTACCGAAGTCGAACATCTACAAGGAAAGGATAAGTTTAGTAATGGACCAGAGTCGTTAAAGGGCCGAAACAGCTGTCCATGGCTGCTAACAATCAAACTCACTAATTTTTATGATGGTTTAAAGAGATAAAGCCTGCTACTAACGTGGCCATAGGGCCCAATATAGTGGCTTCTAGTGAGCTACTAGCACGTTTGTGCTATCTATACTTGCAATTATAGGCGATGATCTGTTCCAACAGCTGTGCCTGGTAACACAGTTGATAACAGCACTTTACTGGTATCGCTGAGGTCATGGGATCGAATTCTATCAAAACTTAAAACACTTTAGTTTACTAGTTTGCCTACTAAAACTCCTTGCATAACTGCACAGATTTCTATTGAAGTGCCTCATCCACAATAATCATTTTCGTATAATTCCCTACAAACGATCACTAGTGTGGAACCAATTAACTCACAGAGGCGTCTTCTCAGTCTGACGCTTTATTTTCGACTTGCGATTCTATTTCTACATCTACATTCAAACTACTTAAGTTATATAGACACTAAGGTTACGAAACATTACAAATACAATCCAAAGTACAAACTCTCTTGCGAAAGATTACAATATCGTTGTTTTAAAAATTGATGCGTCACCAGGGTTATCCATAAAAATTTTAAAAATATATATAACGTTCTCTGGTTAAAATTAAATAATAAAAATTAAGCTTTCGGCTGTTTTTCTACAGCCTTCATCAGATGGAATGAAGAGAAAAAACGTTGAGTAGTATATATATAAAAAGTAACGTGTGATAAAAAATAAATAAGAATAGAACTATATTAATGAAAAATGTACTACTTCTTTAAAAGAATACTGTATTGTTTAGGAAGTGGCTTTGAATTATTATCAGTATTACTGGAACCAGTGGTATGCCAAGATTCTAAAGTTTTTCTAACGCGAAAAGAGCCTTTGTCAATGACCATAGAGTTGTTAAAATCAATATTGTGGTTGAATGACCATGCGTGTTTGCAATATTGGAAAGCTTAGTTTTTATTATTTTTAATTTTAACCAGAGAACGTTATATATATTTTAAAAACTTTTATGGATAACCCTGGTGACGCATCAATTTTTTATGTCTAAGGCTTGTTTTCTGTTTCTGCACCATTATAAAGTGAATTAAACTCTTTTTCAGATGGAGTTCAAAAGCTGACCCCTCTCTTAGATATGGCCATGAAGGCCTTCACAGAGTCTGTGCTGATATTTACTGGCAAGGTTTGTGTTTCAGAGACTATGCATTGAGCTTGTGTATGGTTTTAATGTGAAAACACATCATGGTTTCACTAGCATTGCAGTCTACTGTTTTCGAAAAATATGTAGCTCCAGAAAATATACTCCCACAGAAGAGTGAATGTCAATGACTTATAGTTTGCTTCAACAGCGGTGTTAGAAGTATCATGATTTAATACTTAAAACTTCAGAATATCCCACAGTAGCTGGTAAGTGGCACCTTCTATTATATGAAGTGAGTCAAAAAATGTCCTTCCATCTGGATGTGAATTTTGCTTCTAACCCCCATTGCACTCCTGAATTGTCTGGGCCATTAACCCCCCACCCACCTGGAATTTCCAATTCCCTCCATGGTGAGGATATGGATATTTCCTGGAAGCACATAATGCTAGATTATATTCAAAAGTTAGAAGTTGATTAACATCAGCCAGTCATGATGTAAGACACTTGTTTGTGTTTCATTTGCAATTCAGGTGGTGAAGCAACTTCTGTTTATAGATTATATTGCTGTTAAGATAAATGTATTTGGAAGGAGATTACAAAATAACAATTGAAACTAAATATAACAGATAAAAACAGTTCTTTTGGTTTTTGAAATAATATTCTTTTAAATACCAACTAATCATTCCACTTGGAATACCATAATTACAAATATTATATTCATTCGTAAAATGATAGCAAATCTCACCTCATGGATGTTACATAAACACGTAATGGCAACTCCCCAAAGGGGCTTTTCAGAATGACATATTAAAAATCCCCCCTTCTTCTCCCAGTTAAGAATCCCAACTGGCTATAGGCAAATCAGTTGGCTATATAGAAAGGGTGGTGAATTTGTCCCTGGGATCACCGAGGACAAATTCATTCGGTAGTCTGAGTTGGGGATTCGAACCCGGGTCTTCCGCATTCAAATCTTCAACTTTGACTATTGTGCTACGCTGCCTTCACACAAGGCAAACCCAGACTGGGGTCAGACTGGGATTTGGACTCTGGGCTACTGTATTCAAGTCAATAACTCTGCTGCCTTTCTCATTACCTCTCCCGTCACGTTCTGTTGTAGGTACACCCCCCAGAAGTATTATGTGTACGTTATCAACACCGTACGCGAGGGAATCACAGGTTCTCAGTTTGTCTTTCGCCGCTATAGCCATTTCCACGAGCTACACATGAAGCTTTGCATAACATTTCCTGAAACAAATCTTCCCCGACTACCCGCCAAGATTTATCTAGGCCGATCCCAAATTCGCGTTGTAGCCGAACGCCGCCGGAGCGAACTGGACGCGTACATACGGCATTTACTCCAAATGCCCCCGGCTATCGCGGAGTCCGATTTGCTGTACACATTTTTCCATCCGGTGCTTCAAGATGAAAACGAAGCAAAAGCGTTTTCGGTCCGTTTGTTGCCAGAAGAAAAACGGCTACGAGAGCGAAAAGTAGGCGGACAAGTCAAGCTGACTATTCGGCATGAAAATGAAACTTTAACTGTGATGGTGATGCACGCGAAGAATCTGTCACCTCGTGCCGCCAGCTCACTGGCAGATCCATACGTCAAACTTTACCTTTTACCTGATCCCATGAAGGCTACAAAGCTGAAGACCCAGATCGCTAGGCGGACGTTGAACCCGACCTACAATGAGACTCTGGTGTACAATTCTATGAGTGAGCCCGTGGCAAGGCAGCGGCAACTCCAAGTGACAGTGTGGGACCACGATTCACTGGGAGAAAACGAGTTTTTGGGTGGAGTACTAATTGACTTGAAAAAAGTTGACCTACGGAAAGGTGTTACTCAATGGTTTACACTTTACGATCTAAGGAAGTTTTAATTTGAAGCTCTGGTAAAAGCTTTTTAAAACATTCTGGACTAAGTAAAGATTCAAGAAACAGAATTCTATATCAGTCACGTGAGTAGACGAAGCCTTTGACATGTGTGAATACGAAATGAATTAAAAGGAAGATAAAGCTTTCCCATATCATACCAATCACAAAGCTGCCTGGTTTAATTCCGTGTTCTCGATGTCACGTAACACCTGTAACACCGTTCATCGCTGTTCTTTCTCTATTGAAGGGAAGTCCTCATGAAGTTTTGATTTAACAAATTTTGCCTGATGGCTGCTTATTTTATCATATGTCCTGTAACCAGCCCTAATTTATCAGCAGTAAAATATATTAGCTTAGAATTGCTAGTCATTCATATATTTATACTTGAGTGAATCAGTATCTGTTTGAACAATTATAAAAGTGATTTGGAAAATTTCATAAACGTTTTCAGTAAACTGTATAGGAAAACACGGACTCTTTAACAAGACCAAAATAGCTTTGAATTGTTTGAAAATATATTTATACTCAAGCGATTCATAATCTGTTAAATTAAGTATTCAAATTTGAGTGGATCAAATTTCGGCACAATAATAGATGACTCCACAAACCCCCCCGAAACGTTTTCGGCCACTCGACCATACAGTTCAAAGCATACAAATTTAAACTACTTATTTAGAAAGTGAGTGCTACGAGTACGCTGTTTTATTATAGTGACAATACTTTTCTATGTTTCGGCATTTAATGTATTTGGATTTGAACCGCTGATCGCATGTATCGTGTGTACCAAAATGCTAGTGACATCCTTGAATCGACTCTTGATACGGTATGGACTTGAACTGCTGATCGTATGTATCGTGTGTACCAAAATGCTAGTGACATCCTTGAATCGACTCTTGATACAGTATGGACTTTAACCGCTGATCGTATGTATCGCATGTTAGTCGCTGCTAGTGAAATCCAAAGATTACACTGTGTTCCGAAAAGGAGGCTACTCTCTTCGCTTGCAGCAATTACAATTGCAAATTTTGAATATTTTAAAAAGCAGCTATGTTATTTTTAAGGAAGTGCAATGGTTGGTGCCTTATATTTTAGTTCCCTTAGCTTTTATCTCATATTGTATTGTAACACATTCGTTTCAGCTCGCAGCACTTCACTTTCTTTTAGAAACTTTTATCTAGTTACTATTTGTTTTGATTTTAGAGACAGCTTTAGAAGGGAACGCAAGCTGAATCGATTTTAAAAAATCCCGAAAATTTTTGACGATTTGTAATGCGTTCGCATTTCCATTTTTGAAGTTGTTTTTTTTTTCTGTTCGAAATTTGTTTTTTACCGCTTCTTTCACCTCACGGGGAGATTGAGGCGTGAAAGTAAATCATTAAAAACATTTCGTTTTGAGCTATTTTGAAGTAATACTATTATTACTCAAACCAACAAAATACTATGCGGTTAATGTATGAAATTCTCTTTATATAGTAATTGCAGTTTATGCAGAAAAAACAGAAAAGATATTAGCCAACAATTTTATATACTACCTAGTTTGTTTTACCAATTGATATTTTATGAACCTTTGTCACGTATTTAACAATTCAGGTATTTCGGTTCCCAATGCGTTAAATAGATCAGTTTCGAACACCCAGTTGCTACCAATTTAAATGACCGCGGATTTATTTCATTGTCTTAGCCTCGTTTTTTTTTGAGAGAAGGAGCTAGAAGACACTCCTCCGACAGTACAAGGGACCTTAAGCAACGAGGACGAGAACGGGAACGTGAACGACATCGGCTCAGAAAAATTACCTTTCTTGTTTACTCTTTATTCCTTTGTGCGGGTCATTAGAGTTTTGTTTCCTTGCCTTAAAGTTTATGAATAGAAAAATGATTTAATGTTTCTTCGTGAAGCTAAACAAATACAAATAAAGTTTTTGCTGTTTCGTCCTCGTAGTCTCGACAACTGCAAAAAAGGTCTTTTCGCGTTCAAATTTTAGTGACAACTCCGTGCAGGTGCCCAGCTTGGCGCATTCCAACGTGCAGTTATTGTATTCACTATTGTTTTTTGCCGTCTGCGTCGCCTTCCTCGTTGCATGCTTAAGGTCCCTCTAGTACAGTCGTAAGAAGTGTAAAACTGCATTGGTATTTAGGAATACTTAACTTAATACTGAGGCTGTATCTGTACAAATTGAATACGTTGTTATTGTTGTCAGTCACACCAACAATACACACAGTTGTAAGTAGTGTAAAACTGCATTGGTATTTAGGAATATTTAACTTCATAGTGAGGCTAAGAATGTACAAATTGAGTCCGCTGTCATTGTTGTCAGCGGCAATTGCAAATTCGAAACGGTCTGTTTTGTCAGTCATATTTTAAACAGAAATGATCAAATCATTTTGTGGAAAAAGTGTATATATGTATATGTCCATATCCAATTGGTGTAAATTGAAAAAAGAAGCACTTTGAATAGTAAATTGTTTTTCCAATAGAAAAAATGTTATTAAAATTGATTTCGTAAAGTATTCCTTTTATTTAGGATACTTTGAGATTATAAATATGTGCTTGTACTTATCTAGGTAAGCGTGTATTACTTTATAATCGATGCAAATAAATGTTTCAATTGTAGCGAGTTTAAGTATTTTTTCCATTGGCGAATAGCCAAACAATCCGATTATGGCCGGCAATAAAGTAGGTATCAAGAAAGAAGAGCACGGGCATCCCATGAGTTTAAATTGAGCTTCATATGTTCGGCCCATGTAAGGTAATCCAAGAGAGCCTTGGATCCTGGATTCCACACTGTGGATATCGGATTCGAAGATTCAAAAGTGGCTGGATCCCGGATTCCAAGGTCCTGGATTCCGGATTCCACAGGCTAAAATTCCCGGATTCCGGATTCCACAGGCTAATATTCCCGGATTCCGGATTCCACAGGCTAAAATTCCCGGATTCCGGATTTCACAGGCTAATATTCCCGGATTCCGGATTCCACAGGCGAAAATTCCCGGATTCCGGATTCCACAGGCGAAAATTCCGGGATTCCGGATTCCACAGGCGAAAATTCCCGGATTCCGGATTCCACAGGCTAAAATTCCCGGATTCCGGATTACGTTACATGGGGCGAATATGTGTTGTTTGTAAGATTGCCGTTTATGTAAGTAATAGGAACCTTATGTCAATGCCGACGGCAAAGAGCAAGAGTTAATACTTAAATCATGACATGTTGAGTGCTTGTTCGAGGCAGCTTCAGCTGCCTGTTCACAAGCCTGATATAGGAACGTAACAAATGACCTCGCTCTCCTAAAGCCTGCAGCACACGAGAGCTATCCCCTGCGCAAAGAGTTTTTTGTGGCCGCTTGCTCAGCACTTAGCTTGCCGTGCGCGCGTAAATCTCACTGAATTTTTGACCTCGTGCAGCCTTGATCAAACATGATCTCACCGTGTGCGCTGAACTTGAGCTAGATGCTTAGTTAACACAGTACAATTGACCAATAGCAGCAATTTTGTTGTCTCATGACTTAATCTATGATTGCGTCAGCAATCAAAGCGTTTCACTCATAGAGAAAAAAAACTGAACTGCCGGCCATTAGTGTTTTGAGTAGCTTGACCGGCAATCAATCTTCTACGAGAATGTCTAAAATTCGTACTGCCTAGCAGTCGGCTCTTTATCGATTTAATAACATTCGATATTGATTTTTATTTGTAAAACAGAAAAAACAGTCGGCTATTTAGTGTATCAGCTGCCAGCAACGTGGACACTTCTATTAATTAATTCTTGGAATAAAAATAAATTGCAATCCCAGTTGTGACATAAACTTTTCTTTCCTCCAATGTGTCGTTTACTTGTCTCTGAAGTCGATTTTCATGCCTTGCTGAGGTCATGTGGTGGACAGGCTAATAGTCGAATAGCTGTTAGCCGTATAAAGCCAAAGGATGAAAGGTTTGTCGACTATAACATCTCAATGAAGCCATAGGATGAGCGTTTTCATGGATTATTCTTGCAAACTTAAATACTTTTGTGTGATCTTTTGTTACATTATGCTCGGGTTTTTCTTCAATTTTGAAAAAAAAAACACAATTTAGGCCACAAGAAAATGACTTGGTAATAGTTTCCGGCCTCCGTTAAAAATGGTCTGCCCTGGAGTTTTTTTTATTTTTTATGTTTTAAGAATTACCAAACGTTTTAATCGCTAGCCTCATGGCGTTCTAGGTCCTTTTCCCATATGAGAGAATCTGAGGGACGAGATGCAAAATTTCTTA
>JAPEIX020071514.1:0-11016 GCA_026122405.2 Zoanthus sansibaricus | reverse complement strand
CTTACTATGTGTTGTACCCCATTATGTGTTGTATCCTATTATGTGTTGTACCCTACTATGTGTTGTACCTACTATGTTTTGTACCTACTATGTGTTGAACCTTATTCTGTGTTGTACCTATTATGTGTTGTACCCTACTATGTGTTGTACCCTATTATGTGTTGTACCCTATTATGTGTTGTACCCTACTATGTGTTGTACTTACTATGTGTTGTACCCCATTATGTGTTGTATCCTATTATGTGTTGTACCCTACTATGTGTTGTACCTACTATGTGTTGTACCCTACTATGTGTTGAACCTTATTCTGTGTTGTACCTATTATGTGTTGTACCCTTTACCTATATCCCAGGTGGTGTTCAACGCATGGCAACTCTGGGAATGGCAGATGGCTCCATTCTGAGGACATGAACTATCCCTCGCCACCTCTTCTTCACTTTATAACTGATGTTATTGGTTGAGATTCTTTGGCGTAGCTCGGTATTTGATATGGTATTGGGACAGAAAATGTTCAAACATAGGCGGCGATACCGAAATGTGTCAAGTTTGTGACAGATGGCTTTCTTCCGTGACTCACACCATATAGCAACGTGGCGAGGACGTTACTTCTGAAGAAGCGGAGTTTAGTTTTTAACCTAATTTTCTTGCTTTTCAGATGTTCTTGAGGGAAGCAAATTCTTGGCCTCTCTTGGAAAGCCTGGCATTATGGTAATAGGACTGAGTGAAGTCCAGTTTGGAGGTAATCATACGATTGACTAACAAAATAGGACGACCGAGAAGCGGGAGTTTGATTCGAAGGCCTGTTACCGATTAATCACAATCATTACAATTCCCGAAAAGCCAAAAAAAAAATGCAATGTTAAAAATAGTTTTTAATTACAACTTTTCGTTTCTGGTAACTGTACAATTTCTTTAAAAAATATGGAAAAAAAACTTTAAAATGGCTTTAAACAGACTTCGGAAAAGGCCCCTGCTTTGAAGGGAAAGTTGTTAAGTTGCTATAATGATTGTAATCGATGTCGTGATTGGTGGATTTAGCTGAAAATTCTTAAAATGATTGGCTTAAGAAATTGTCCGATTACAGGTGTCCGATTACAGCCAATTGTCCAATTACATTGTCCGATTATAAGTTTTTGGATTAATTACTACAGAATACAGTAGTTTATGCACCAATCACATTTGAGGAAATTGTAATGATCGTAATTATGTCTGTAATATGCTACCATGTCTGACTCATTCTAATAAAGTATTTCCTATTACGGCCTAGTAACGCATTTTTTGTTTTACCCTATTCTCATTTGTATTTTAATTAGTATGTCTTTTCTCACTTGCTGTATCAATTGTTGTGCCTATTTACACCCAGTAAATTGTTTCCATCTTACAATGTTACAATATAATGTCCTTCCATGCAGCACAGCGACTCAGTCGGAATTATTCGAATTGTAACAAAACTTTAAGTTTTTCTTTTTTACGGTTACATCTGGGTAAACGTACGAATTCAAACTTAATTATTTTTAACGGTTAAGACTAGAAGAGTGATTTAAACATTTTGTGCTCTCCAGTCGACTAAATTTAGGAGTTTACAATGTGTTTAATAAAAGAAGCGACGAATTTTCGATAGCTTCAAGTTACCTAAATGTATTCTCTTGTGAAGAACAAGCTTGAGTGTTTGTTTGTTCGTACGTGACTCTAAAGCTTCTGTTGTTTTTTAAGTAGCACGATTTAATTTTCTTTGCGCATGTGGCTATAACATATCTTCTAAATAAATAATTAACACATTCCTCAAAAAAGATTATATTAAACTATTCTTTCTGTTTCGAGTCACGAAGTTGTGCAAAATATATCTTTTACCATTTTTTTCAAAAAAAATGAAAGGTTTTACGTAGTTTCGCTTTACTTTTCCAGATATTATAGATGATGCCATATTATTTTTAAGATGAGGCTTGTCTTTTCATGAAGTAAGACATGCTTTGGATTGGTATCCTTACAGCAAAAATCTGGATATAGGTGGACGTTTTTGATTTTGGTCATTAGATCACATATATCGGTTGTTAAAAGACTCGCATGTTTTTTGGCCACCCAGATAATTTAATCACAATCTCTTATAGTTGAAACTGTAAAAAGTGTTTGTCACGTAGCGATAGTATCTTCAGTCACTGCTCAAATTCTATTTCTAAATGCCTAAAACCTTAGCTGGTCCAAATTCCCTCGTGTCCAGGGAATTCCCCCTACTATTTTATTTTGTGACACAGTGTTCTCATATGCTAGGCCGAGTTAGCTCTGAAATGCCAGCCAATCACAAGTCGTTACAGAAATCATTACGTAAGAACGCGCAGCGCACACGCAATAAAAATTTCTTGCTTTAGCAAGGGAATCAGATGAAAGCGCGGCCTGATCCAGTAGAACAGCAGTTTCGAGACGGACTCTGACACAACAGCTTTTAACCCTGTCGTTAATTGATCGGAGTTACTATAATCAAGAGAAGCAAGCCTCTCCAAATGTTAGTATTGTTGACGTAAAGACCCACACAGCTCTTCATAAACACTTCTGCACGTGAAACGTGTACTGCTCCGAGTGTTTGTAAGCTACATCGAATCCACCGAGGTCAAAGGAGTTTTTATTTAAAAAGTGAGAAAATCTTCTTCTAGTTAGTGATTGGAGTTATTTTGTTACTCCATAACGTCAGTGATGTGCAGGTTTCGAGATATGAACGACAACGAATTGCGTTCGTCGAAGGTTTTTCTAAATGGCGAACCTTCGAGCTCTGCCGTAGTAACACAGATTGCAACGCAGTTAGCCCAAGTTGGAGACAAGATGAACGTCAGCTACCGACGCAAAATGGAAGATCGACAACACAGAAAGCTCAACAGCATTAAAAACATTTGCTCCTTTGCTATTTTTGTTGCCTTTCAAGTTCTTATATAAAACTTGGACAGCAAGAAACAAACGGAGAAGAAGAGGATGTTGTGGTTGCCCTGAAGATTCATCTTCGGGTTGGACAAACATAAATCCGAGAAAATTAAATCAACATTTTCAAAACTTAGAATAGCCCTCTTGTCTTGCTGGCAAGAGCATCTTTAATGCCATCGCATGTACAAACTAGCTGTGCTCCCTCAAACAATCGTACAATGCAGAGCCTCGACAAAGGTAAATGTTCTATATTCGTCAGCGACCCAGAATTGTGCCAAGCAGATTTTTACGTTTCCAAAATTGCCCAAGCGGCCAAACGTCAAGCAAGTGCAAACATAGAAACTTCAAGATAAAAAAAATATATGTATATCGCAAATGAAAAATAGAATATAATAGTAGTATAAGATAATTTTTAAATAGAGTATAAAAATAGTTGTGATTTTTGGATCGAAAGATGAGGTTTCAAAGAAAGTGGTTGTTCTATTTTTTGCATCTCAAAGTTGAATACAGATTATTTCCTTAAGATTTATTTTGATATAGGAAGCATAAGCCGAAAAAAATAATAAGAAATTATCAAAATCAATAATATACGGATTGAAATCTTACTTTCCGTACGATAAGTTTAGTTGCAAAGTTTATATATTTTCTACTGTTGAATGCATCTTGTACCGTAACACTAACAGAAAAATCGAAATCGCATTGAATCTCAGCAAGGTTCAAAGTCTTGTTTCTCGTTTTTGGATTACTGAATGCCCTACTGCTAAAACAAAATTATCGAGTTAAATTAACTTGTTCTTTATGGAAATCTTGCTATTTTCGAACCTATGCTACAGCTAACATTTGATTAATAGACTTTTATTTTCGTCGAAACCACATCGCGGAAACCTGGGTGATCACAGTCAATGAAGTGCACAGTAAGTTACATGTGAAATAGCGTAGGAGTATATTCTACAAGTTTGTAAATAATAAAACAACAACAAAGATGAGTAAAAAAACTTGCATCATAGCTGTAGATCTAAACTTGAGAAAAACTAAAGCATTTTTTAGATGTAGTTATATTCCGGCCGGAGGATGATACATCATTTATCAGTACATAAAAACAATACTCAAACGCTGGCCATCTAAGATGTTGCAGAGACTTTTAGATCCCAAGACTGCATACAAAAAGCACGAAGATCTCAGATACCACAAAAGTAAAACAGTAAATCGTTTTAAAAACAATTTCTTTCGTTTTGCGGTGCTAAACAGAATTCGAAGTAAGCCACCGAAGCAACAATTGCATATACTCTTGAGAACAAAATCAGGTGACATGTTCAATGGGGGAACAACAGTGAATATGTTTCTTGTAAAGAAGCACAAAAAAACCTGAAAATAGACAGGGTCAAGTAAGATAAGTTCATAAGTTTACACTTTTATGACAACCGCCTTTGACCCCGAAATCTTCCGTAGTTCAGTCCTTGCTTGCAATCCATTCTTCCTACTGAATACAAATTGTTGTGACGCAGTGAAAATTCTACCAAATATATAAATTAACAACCAAGCCTTTTACAAATGTCACTTGTTTTTGCATTAAAATTGATAACACATTCAAATAATGCACTTCTCTAGTTGCAGGAAAAAGGAATGGTCAAAAATGTAGGTTTTTTGGACAGTAAACTGTTATATTTTGTGAGTGTGGTTACCCAAAATACTTCACTCTGTGTCTTTGGTGGTTTCATAAACATCACACGATAACAAACAGCCAACAAATATTCAACTTTTATGTTCGTCTGTCTTATGACGAGATGTCATCGGACTTTTATTGATGTATATTTAAAACCGGGAGGAAAAGAAAGTCATTCTTATTCCCTGAATATCCTTTTTAATGTGTTTCATAAGTTTCCATCTTTGCTACGGTGAGATTAACTTGCTGAACTGCCATGTTATGAAAATGCAAACTTTGAGTCTGCACAATGGCCATTGCACACCTGAAGCATGCCTCATCGCTAACAAGAACTAGCGGTATAAATGTTTATGCACTTTCTGTTTGATGTATAGTAAAAGAAGGCGATGTAACCTTATGTGTTATTGCAGCGAGATGTTTAAAGAAGCACAAGAGAAAGCTAGAATGAGAAAGGTAAGACACGCCTTACGAAAAAAAAAACACTTAAAGCCTTAACCCTGAAAACAACCCCAAATCATTCTTTCTATATAAGCTTGTACAAAATAGACAACTTCCTGCACAAACATTTATTTCCATGACTGGATGTGTTTACAAATTGATTTTCTACTAGAGAAAGAATCATATTCAATACGGCTCTTACTGCAAATGATTCTGTAAGGAGCAAAAATGTTTCAGAGGTCACAGAGTGCTTTCTAATCATGCGAATTAGATCGTGTTTTACATATATTTGAAACCGAACACTTTTTAATATTTTCCCTATCTGTTAGTCATGCATTCTTATATATATTTCTTTCTAGGAAAACTATTTAACATTGAAAATATTTTTCTTGTTTTTCTTTTTACAGAGACTTCGTTTGTTTTAAGTTCAATCTTTGCTTTGCTCGATCAAAATCAAATCTATGTGTTGAGGTCATTCTTAATGTCAGATTTTAAGCCTATATCTAAGTGTAAGGCTTCGCTAAAAATTCAGAAAAAAATATATGTTTAAAACCATACCTTAGAAGTGTGTAAGTCTGTATTACTTCAAAATGCTGTTTATTACAAAGAAGCTTTGATCTTACAAAACCAAAAATATGTTTACAAGTTTAGCTAATGTTAGTTCACTTGAAAACATTCCTTTCACTTATTTCCTGATACGAGTTTAGCATATCTAGCTTTTGTGCTGCAGTCCAAAATATCTCATACTCTATCATTTTTGTTCCTAAAATAAGTAGAGCTTCGCATAAAATCTCCAAGCAAAGTAATCGAAACATTATTTTCTTTGTTAACAAAAGTATTTTCTACAACAATTTCATTTTACTTCTTTTGCTTGCTCATGTCAGCTGTCTTGAAAATCTTTGAGCCATGCGTAGTAAAAATACGAAAAAATACAACAAAAAATGACAAAAATATTGTCCAGTAACACTCTGCCTTGTTAGCTACATATATTATCTGTAATTTGAAATCGAAAAAGCAAAGAAAAACGCGTTTTTAACCAGAAAACAGGAAATGAAAAGTCCAAAACTTTAGGATTTGAGAATCCTGTAAAATATTGTTCAGGAGATCGATGCTTCCTCCAAAAATGGTTTGGAAAAAATGCCAATTTTAGTTATATATATTTCAACTAAAGCTTAAATACTATGAGGGTTCTACGTTTAAGACACAAAAAGCGGTTTATCTGCAAATATTGCGTTTTTTGTTGAGTTTATGCTTGCATAGAAGGCTAGAATGCTTCAAAACAGACCTCGCCACACGTGTGAAGACCCTTCAAAATCATTTCATGAAACTCAAAACAAATTTTAAAAATGCTACCTTGATTTTATTCACAGAAGTTTTTAATACAAAACTTTATGTTTGAAGTAAACGAAAATCGATTTAGTGTAGCTCAGCGTTAATATTTTTCACAGAAAAAAAAAATCTTTGTGCTTAGAGCAGTGTGTTTCATCTTAGTGGCTTGGCCGGCTTCATGCTAGTTCATTTGTAAACACACACGGGAGCGATCGCAAGCGAAAAATGAATAAATTTATTTCAGCTTGTATAGCAAATAAACGGAGTTTCTAAGCGATAATATCTTAAAATTTTAGAAGTTTTAGTGCTGGGAGCAACAGAACAATTTTTGACATTTTAGGGGAATTTTCTCAAGGGGGTGTTGGCTATAGAATCAAAAAATATCGATGCCTTGGAGAATTTCTGAGTTGAATTTTAAATGATTTTCACTGCGGCAGGTGTATGCGTCTCATTCGGCTCGCATTCAAAACAATATTGTGATAAAAAAGATTTGATAAATAATTGTAATTAGAAGCCTTTTTGCAAAATGCGATTGGACGTTATTTTTGGAAGGGTTTACACACGTCATCTATGAAATGAAGGGACGTCCACTTTGCCTTGACAATCAAGTCATTGTCAACCGTGACACGTTAATGACAGTTTGTCAACACCTCAACCAATAGGAAAATCTCTTTGCAGAAACAAATCGCATCTGTTTCGTTGCAATTAATATATAATGAAAAGAAAAAAATCTAATGTGAGATATTTTGTGACTGGTTGCTGTCACGCCTATAGCTGAAAATATTTTCTGCTACCAAGAAAGCAGAAGCGTCACGGGACAGTGAACTCAGAATTAATGCAGAATGAGCAAAAAATAAACATATCAAAGCCTTACTTACAAAATGGCTGCTTGTATTTCTGATATGGTTTTACTGAACCAATATTGCAGATTTTAGTGGTAAAATTGTTGAAAGCTGGCCATGGTCTCAATGTGCAGATACATTTTTAGTTTATTGCTAAGCTGGTATGTGCCACTGTTACCAAGTATTGAAGGGTTTTTTATCATGACCTTCGAATGCAAATTTTTGCCCAAGTTCTGAGGTAGCAGCAATCTTAAAAACAACAGCTCTACAACCAGGTTTTGCATTGAAAAGCATTCTATTCGTAAAACAATTTACATGATTTAAAGACATGTTAAGAAGAAACAGCTTACCCCTACTTATTGAGTTCATCAACGAAATCAAGTTATGACGGGTCTTAAGTATAAGATTGTATGAAAAAATAAATTAAAAAAATCATTCTCCGAGATATTCGGCACTTTGAGTGAGCTGTATTAATCAGTGGCTTAAGATCTTACCTCTTTCGTCCTTGCTAGAAGAAAAAAAAACATTTCCACAAAGTACTTCTTTTAGCCCTACAAGCAATCTAATATTTTTTCCTCCAGGGATTACTTTGTTACACAGAACAGTTTTTCAAACGTTTTCGCCACGGTTGTTTGTCAACCATTTTTTCAATGTTCGACTTAGATCGGCACCAGACATTGTATAATTTGTCTGAGCATGCGTAACTCTGTAAATACGTGACTAAGTTAGACTTTAAAATATGCAAAACTAATTTCATTGCTTATTTTCATTTACTTGTGGTGATATCATTTCGATTATTGTTTTTTTAAATAAACTTACTTCACGAAAGGGGAAGAAAAGATCTGTCTGCACGAATAATGTTGTCACTGTAAGCACACAACTTGTACCACACTGACCTCGTTGCACACAAGGATTGAAAAATGTGTGTCAAAAATTTCAACGATTTTGAACCACAGAGGATTCGAAAGTAATAATGAAAAAATAACATGAGTCTTAAGGCTTACTAATAACCAACGTAGAGCCTCCGGAAACATAGTGAAAGAAAACTATTTAGAATAAATTAAACTTGTTTTATTTTCTCATATTATTTGTAAGGTCACGCAAATTATTATGAGAGAAATCTCTAGAACGCCGACCCGTTGTCAAGGGAAATGAATATCTATCTCTGCAAAAACAAGTTATTCTGAAAAACTTGAACCATCATTAAAAGAGCCTTTTTTCTATTTTTTATTTATCTTTAAAATGAAATTTTTTTCTGCATAAAAAATAATTTTAGCTTTGAATCTTGTTTGTTTCATTAATACATTTTCCGCTTTGATTACAAATTTTATTATGTTATTGTAAATCCAGAAATTTCCTTCCAAGTGCAATTTAAGAGAGTTTGAAGTGTTTTTATTTAACCTCTTTTTAAACTGAATTTTGTACGTTTTAGAGAAAAGCTAATTTGAGTGAAGCTTTCGGAAGTTTTAGTGTCATCATTGGTTTTTCAACTTTTGTGATCTTGAGTGAGCTGATTTGTAAGGAAACGGTTTAATACGAGATACCAAATTGTCACTTTTTTAAAAAAGTTTCCAAAACTTTGTAATAAAAGGAGCAATCGGCGTCATGCACTGGAATTCAAGGTTTGATTTGCGCATGTGTGAACTAGTGGAATGACAACTGCTCATGCGTGAGGGAGACACAAAGACGAGCGCTTTTCGCCAACAGCCCACGAGCGCGACAATGAGCTAGGAGGCGGGAATTTATACAGAGAAAAAAGTCGACCCTTTAAGTGTTCATCGCTTTAAACAACGTTGGATGAAAAAATGGTCGAATTCTGAAACAGTATGACTTTCTATTGCTGACACTGTTTACAATTTTTCTTCTTGAAGTCCGATTTTATGAGGAATTGGAACCAGACAGAGTATATATTCGCTTGGTGAAATTCTAAGACTCTCGGCACAAAGCCAAGAGACACGCACTAGATAAACGAGTGTTACTGAGGCGTTCTGGAGGTAAATAAAAGTTACTTCAGTTTTTTCCTGATTTATCTTTCATTCCTAGCAACTGAATTGTCGCTCAAAATGAGTAGATGACTAACCTTTGGTGTAAGATACGGATATGCAGCGCTTAACAGTTTCGTCATTAGTCCGCCAACAATAGAACTTAGCCATTGTAGAAAATCCCAGTCAACTCGCACGTGTTGTTATCTTAATAATCAAAGTTGTCTTCTGATGTAAAAGTGCCACAGTTAATAACGTGGACGTTTCAAGTTATAGTCAAAAGAAAAATCGTGATTGCTTTTCATCTATAGACATAAACTCGCAATACGGCCGGGAAACTTTTATTTGTAGTTACTTTCTTTCTAGATCTAGTTTTGTTTTTCAGTTTCAATTACACTCTTAAAGAGCTGACTGAAGTTAAACTTTTTTCTGACTACCAATCGGCCAATAAACGCTTTATAATCACCAAGAAAACATACGCAAGAAAAGGTGCGTCAAAAATTTGGTAAAAATAGGGTAAAACCTAAAAAAATGGGCTTCTTTTCGTTTCTCTTATTCAGGCTATAAAAAACCAATTATGTTCCACGTGTTTTTCGTTTGTACAGTGTTGTTTTATAGTGATTGATGATAGTTGAATCGGATCGTCTCTCTTAATGCACTGTATTACTTCGTCCTGTTATATTATTGCCTTGTTTAGCCAAAAACGAAGCAAATTACTCTGGTAAGAAACCAAATTATGCCGTCTTAACAAGTTTTTATTCGAGCGACTGGGAAAGTCTCATTGTCAAATGTATAACTTGATAAAGCTGCGTGTTTACCATTCAGTTTAGTGAGGTAGCCGGAAAAGAACTGTTAGAATGTGTCGCACTAAACTCAAATTATTTTGTCTAGAAGAGTTTTACAAAAAAAGAAATTTATGTGAAGGTATAAAAAAGGAGAATTGTTTTTCAGTTTATAGTTGTGAAGCGAAACACACTCGTAACATCTTCCTCCACTTTACTCTAGCTATATATAACGTCAGCAGTATCGTCATAGCTTATACTCTGCCTCTCTATTGGTGTGTAATATTTAGACTGTGGGTGTACAATAAAAAAAGATATAAAGACCGCGCCCATATTTTCACACAGCCGTATGTTGAAGCAATCTATACTGACAAACAAACAAATGACTGATTTTACATCTTCGCGCGCAATGAATCAATCGAATCACTTTTGTAACTTTTGGAAAAATAAACGATTATCTCCGTTTGCCATTATTTTTCAAACGTCTACACCGAATTTCAGTGCAGAGAATCGAAAAAGAAATTACAGTGGATTTCTAAATCTTTCAAAATTGATCACAAGCTTTCGTTTGATTTTTGAGACTCATTCGTTTTACAAATTTGCTAAAACGTAGTGTACAAACAAAAATAACTAAGTTTCTTGTGTTTACAAGAAGTCAAAAGAAAGCTAAGAATTGTTTCAAATTTATTGTGTAGCATATTCCTAAAAATAACGGCACAATTTTAGAGATCTTTGCGTTTTTGCTTTATGCATATATGCATGTTTCCTACTTTATTCAATTTTAGCGTATAATTAATGCCGTATAAGTGTAGTTTTCGTACTCGGCTTTATATTTCGTGACCTCTAAGTCAAAGTGCTTTGTCCTCCATTTTTAATTTTCACGCAATGCTTGATTTTTTTTAAAGTATTAGTTTCATCACAGCTAATCTTTGGTAGCTCATAAATTTTGATTGAAATTTTTACTTGAGACTTTTCAGTGACAGACATACACACATAAACACAGAAGTCTCCGAGGGCCTACGGTTTAGCGCCCTTACCGAGAATTAAGTCAGTTACCTAATAGAGGCTTA
>JAPEIX020071491.1:0-11017 GCA_026122405.2 Zoanthus sansibaricus | reverse complement strand
GTTATTTAAAGACACCTTTATTATAAGCAAAGTTACAATTCCTCTACTTCTCCGTCAGAGTCGGTTTACATCGGTATATCAGAATGCAGGATGCGTGTTAGACCGTTAGTAGGTTTATAGGTCGAGAATTGGAGGAAAATCATCTTGAATGGATGAAAAGCTGCAGGAATAACGGAGGCAGTAGAAAGCGCTAGGAAAATCAGCTTCATGGTACATTACTTCAGGTTTGAATATTGAAAGCATCGTTATTTAAAGACACCTTTATTATAAGCAAAGTTACAATTCCTCTACTTCTCCGTCAGAGTCGGTTTACATCGGTATGTTACGTACTTAACAAAAGTACGTACTTAACAAAAATAATTGTGGTGAACTTTTTTTTAAAAAACTTGGATAGGTAATAAAAATTACGAGAAAATAGAAATGTGAATGGAGACTCCATTACCTTTAGATGCTAATCCAAACAATATGTTTTCACTACCCAAAGTAACTCTCGAACCTATGCATGTCTCCCAGTTTTCAGTGCTAAACTTTGTCAATTAAATATACTTTTTAAATAACCGTTTAATTATGCTAAAGTATCTGCTCCATTTAAATGGCAACTTTATAAAGTCTTTAGAAATATAATACAGGCTTGATTTTTACTAGATGTCTGAACAGACATAACTTAAATCATAGGGCTGCTAAAGACTCGCATCATTAAAATTCGGTTGTGGTGCCTGCGCAGCAGTCTCCGTTGTGGCAGCGGTTGGCACTTCAGATTAAGAATTAGAGACATGGTTTAAAGCCAAACCCAAGTTTTTGAACTGTTTTTCATACAAGTATGACGAGAGACTATAGTGAATGCATTTATTTTGAGATTTTCTCTTTCATAGAGCTTGCTTTTTGACCAGCAAAACTCGCTCATACATTTGTTTCTATCTTAGATCCAAGCCTTGTTGCGCTGCCATTTAACAGATAGCGGTGTGCTGCAAGATTCGTTCAAACAACTGCTGAATGATGTTTTCCCAGACCTAGGGGCGCGTGCATGGATTGCATTGAGGTTTGCATCATTGGTGTTTAAGAATTACTATTGATTTTAAATTATAATTAACTATCTGGAAAGCAGTAACGCTTTTACAACAACCACCTAGCAAGGTACATTTGAATGCTATCATTAATTTTAGGTACATCGTATTGGAAAACGCATTAAATCACGTTTTTCATTCCCGAGACTTTCAATATTGTAAAAAATGTTCCCAATCGGTTCTT
Source organism: Zoanthus sansibaricus (assembly GCA_026122405.2). Classification (NCBI taxonomy): domain Eukaryota; kingdom Metazoa; phylum Cnidaria; class Anthozoa; order Zoantharia; family Zoanthidae; genus Zoanthus; species Zoanthus sansibaricus. The sequence continues at coordinate 9,769 of JAPEIX020071491.1, read as the reverse complement.
TTCAATATGTATATAATATTTATTCTGTAGTACACGAATTTCGTAATTACGAGAGGGAATCCTGTAAAACAATACTTTTAGGTGCTTAATAAATTGTGAGACGCTTAATAAGTTTTCGTTTTTTTTATCATTCCCCATTGAGCTTATTAGAACCCCTCGTTTAGAGCATTTGAAACAGTGACTATTGCAGTACTGATGCAGCATTAGTGGTAATTGTTCTGTCTCTCTAATCTTACAACAAGTATTGTGATTGATTTTGTACCGTAATATTCCTCAGTGACGTTGCGAAGCGATCTAAGCTTTGCAATTTAATCATCTTGTATTTTATAGTTCTAGATGTTGTCCTCTAACTAAGGCTGTATTCCTCGAGATAGTGGCAGAATTTATTGTCTCAACGTCTTGGCTGGGGATACAAGGTATGTTGGTGTATATTTGTTGCCGAAGATGTTTGCGGGTTCTGAGTTTGTTACCCATGTGCTGTAAAAGTGCCTCTTAAATTTATCATAACTTAGTACCTTGACTGTACAACATATGCACTTGATAATTACAGTGTTTTCTATTCATTTTGTTTCAAAATATAAACCTAGTTTTTAGAAATTGACCATAGCACGGGGTATTGACCAAATCTTAAAATTAGGAAAAATCGAAATTTCCCTTCTTTACCTTCATTGTTAATATCGACCCTGCCATGTCATTGCATGGAAAAAAACGTAATTCGTTTTAGCAAATGAGAGTGTTAGACTTCCCTTTGTTAGCTTCAAAATAAGGATGGACATCGAGTCAATATTGGCGCAAAAGAAATTCATACAACTTTTCATCTTACAATAGAGTCGGAGTTTATATCTTAGCTCTTGTGATTGAAAAGTAGAAATGAAACTATGAAATCATTTCAGTTTTTATATGACCAAGAAATATTGATATTTGCTGTGTCGACGTGCCATGTTTTCTTTGCGCTAGTTTTAAATTATTTTTTTCTTTTCTTTTTCTTTTGTTCCCAATTGTATGTTTCTACATTCTACAAGAGAGCTTCAGGCGGCGGTTTCGTTTGACATTTCATTCATAAAATGTGGATATACAAAATCTATAACATCTACAGTATCTATAGAATATATAAAACATTACATAGCCCCCTGGGGACACGAATTTTATCTTCTCGTGCTCAAAGTATAATAACATTCGTCTCCCAGGGCGGCCACGTAAAATGCTGTATTACATCAGTATAATTTCCATTTCATTACAGTTACCAATATGAAATGTGTTTAACTGTGATCATTAAAAGCTGCATCGGTGTTTCTAAAGAAATAGAAATATTTTGAAGTTGGAAAACGTTGAAAAAGAAGACTAAGCACTAGCGTTGGGGACGTTAATGCTTTGTTTGAGTGAAGAAGAAACTTCACTCCAAGAATCCGGCTTGAGACTTCCGAAGCGTTGTTTAGTCATCCTTTTCAATATCTAATATATACTTTTTTAAACTGTTACTTATTGTTTTAATATCTTTTATTTTAAGTTGTTTAAGATTCTATATCTCATTTTTTACCTTTTAGATAAAAACTATTGTCATCTATGAACTCAGAATTCGATTAACCGAAGAGAAAATCTGCATCTGAGTATGCTTTTTAATCAACAGAAGTTTAATTTGGAATTTAAATTTTGACCGAGCGGCAGGGGACTGGTATCTGGGATGTAGCAGCAATAACACATCCTTCGCTATCATTAATATTTTACAAGGAAAAACGTAACAAACAAAACACTTCAAACTGAATTTGTCTGTTTTTGCTGTGTTTTAGAACGTGAACGAATGAAATTGTGTTGACAGTGTTAATATTCAACCTGAAGGCACACAGCTACCTTCTCCTACGTCATCACACCAGGATTTAGAAAGGGCGTTAGTACTCTGATGAAAAGACGACAGCAATCCCAAAACAGTTTTATTTCCTGTTTAAGATTTAAAATCATATCATCAATCGCGAAAAAGTATTTAAGTTCCGAAATTTAATATTACTAAAGGGTTCTGCTTTTCATCTAAAAGATAAAAAGGCGATATAGGGACTTTAATTTGCTTGCGGAGAAGTTGTCATTTTTTACCAATTAAAAATCTTTTTTATTGCCCAGGGAAAAGCTGTGAAATCTCATTACAAAGTGTCCAACACATTTACCGTTTACGAACCCTAATGGCCAACTTTGCGTACCGTAACAACTATCACAGGACCTTTGCTCAAGAAACCAGTCACGGTGAGCTAATTGGCAGCGTGAATGTTAAGAGCTTATTGGCAGAAATTGGTCTGAAAGTTTTTGGAGATCCTCCTGGCTTATTAAAAGATAATAGTTTAAAACAAATTACAAGAAGTACTACGGACTCAGCAGCAGAACTTCCACGTATTGAGAGTGACTTCAGTAAGTATTTTAATTCTTTGGTTCAAGCACCTGAGTACGAAATTCGCCTCGTGGCTCTTGAGTACCTATATAACATTGCCAAGGATTATTTAACTGGAAATGATAAACAAGGCGACAGCAGTGTACGAGATGGAATTATTTGGAAATATTTCTTTGCACAAGACGATAAAACTATCTTGAAGGAACTTTTCCGAATGGTTGTTGATACGGAGGCTAATCAAGACTGTTTGACAAAGGTTTGTTTTTATGCTTACTTTCTGTGCCTCTTTCGATTGTTACCAACAACGTTACGAAAGTTCTTCGCAGTATTGAGTGAGTAATTGAGAAAGAGAACCCTAAAAAAATGTTAAGGCCTCGACGCTACTCAAATCCAGGACCTCTGGGATACTGAGCTATGATGTCACACCTACTGGAACATGTCAGTTTTACTGGGGCTATCAAAGTCTTATTAGTTTAAAGAGATTGGTTGTGATTTTCTTACAAGACGAGGCATATAAGAGATGGAATACGTGGGAAACCCCTGCCAATTTGAAAATTCTTCAGGGCCCTTGAAAATTCTTGGAAAAACAGGTTATATCCCTGCATTCTGGAAAACTCCTAAATTGTTTTTTGGGAAATTTTTTATCAGTTTTAGAAGCAAACCAAAACCTGTAGAAGCAACTGATTCATGATTGAACCTTTTGAATTTTATGTAAAATCAATTTCAGTTTCTGCTGCTGTGGCAGAAATTACTAGATGTCGTTTTGGTTTTGCCGAGAGAGAATTTTGGGTTGGGTCATCACTCATGGAAAAAGAAACAATTCTTTACCATTGCGAGCTCATGGAAAACTCCTTAAACACTATTATCTTCAGTCAGTTAGCACCATGCGTTTTATTTCATTCTATTTGGAGGCTACATACCTCAGTGGTTAGGTTTCTGAATTTGTATGCGATCTTCAGATCCAAATCACACTTTGACCACAGTCCGGAATTTTGTCTTGCGATCTGTGTCAAATCCAATATGATACAAATTGTGCATTTTGCGTGTCAAAGTCATGGATATTAGCTTTTCAGCTCTAAAATCTAAATTTAAAAATCAACGATGGTGGTGATGATAATGATGCTATAATTGAAAATAAAAATGACAGCAGCAATTATTGCCACAACATTAAAAAGAATGTTTGCGGCAATCACAGTAACAAGTATGACAGAAATCGTGAGAGTGGCAATGACACCTACAACAACAAAAACAACGGCAGTGGAATCCATCTTTCGATAACAAAGACAGTGACTGTTGTGATATTAACTATCTGAGATATCAGTTTCTGCGGTACTCCAAATTCGGGTTTAAACATTCATGTGTTTTCCTTATCTTGTCTTGATTTAGTGGATAATACAATTTATGTCTTCTAAACTACGCAGTATATACCAACTAGTTTGTTTAAGAAATATCTTAGGAGTATAATGTCGTTTTTAAATCAACGTGTATTCTGTTTTTAGCTCGAGTTAGGTCGGGTAGATGAATTGTATTATTGAAGACATAAGTTGGAATTTACTTGCTTGTTCAAAAGAAAAAACAATTTTTAAAATTTATTTTTTTTTCTGCAAAACTGGTTTGTGGTATGTCTCATCTCATAAAACTGTGTTACACAGGTTTTCGAGTTGCTGTCGATTAATCCTAGTGCTATGTTATTCCCATGGATATGTTCAAATGGTAGACAAGTTACCATATCTGAGGTAAGTTGGATGGTGTTGTCCGGTGGTAATTCATAATCCCTGATAATTGGTACTGTACAGTGGTGTTTCGTAATCACTGGTAATTGGTATTGTCCAGTGGTGGTTCATAATCACTGATAATTGGTATTGTCCAGTGGTGTTTCATAATCACTGGTAATTGGTATTGTACAGTGATGTTTCATAATCACTGGTAATTGGTATTGTACAGTGGTGTTTCATAATCACTGGTAATTGGTATTGTACAGTGGTAGTTCATAATCACTAATAATTGGTATTGTACAGTGGTGTTTCATAATCACTGGTAATTGGTATTGTGAAGTGGTGGTTCATAACCCCTGGTGATTTGTATGGTTCGACGGTGGTTCATTTCTCCTAGCAGTTGATATTGCCCAATGATGGTTCAAAATCCCTTATAGTTGATATTGTCCTGTTGTGGTTCATAATCCCTGGTAGATGGTGTTGGCCAGTGGTAGTTCAAAAGTCCTGAGTGCAATGCTGTAGTCAACTTGGCAGGAGAGAATATACTTAATCCATTAAAATGGTAATAAGTGGGCGTGTTTGGCCCAGTTTGTAAGATCTCTGCCTTCTAGACACAGGGTCCCCAGTTCAATCCCTAGCTCTACAGGAAATTGAATATAAATTTATAACTTGGTTGTTTTTCTGCCTAAGCTTCCATTCTTTTAGGGTTGATAAATGAGTACCAGCATCTGATGAGAGTTAACCTGCAGTGGATTAGTGTCTCATCCAGGGAAAAACTTTCATCTGTTTAACACTACAGAAACCAGAGCAAGTGCTTGCTCCATGGGCCACTTAATTGGCTGATAAAGGATTAGCTAGCATTATAAATACCAGTTACAGTAATCTCAACACTACAGAAATTTGAGAAATGTCATTTGGCTCATAAAGGATTTAGCTAGCATTATAGATATCAGTAGTAATCTTAACACTACAGAAACTGGAGATTAGCACCGGCTCCATGGGCCACTTGGCTTGTAAAGGGTTTAGCTAGCATTATAGATACCAGTAGTAATCTCAACACTACAGAAACTGGAGATAAGCGCTGGCTCCATGGGCCACTTGGCTTGTAAAGGGTTTAGCTAGCATTATAGATACCAGTAGTAATCTTAACACTACAGAAACCGGAGATAAGCACCAGCTCCATAGGCCACTAGGCTCGTAAAGGATTTAGCTAGCATTATATATACCAGTAGTAATCTTAACACTACAGAAACGGGAGATAAGCGCCGGCTCCATGAGCCACCTGGCTCGTAATGGGTTTAGCTTGCATTATAGATACCAGTAGTAATCTCAACACTACAGAAACCGGATAAACGCCGGCTACAATGAGCCACTAGGCTCGTAAAGGATTTAGCTAGCATTATAGATACCAATAGTAATCTTAACACTACAGAAACCAGAGATATACGCCGGATCCATGGGCCACTTGACTCGTAAAGGATTTAGTTCTTACTTCTTGTATTGTTCTGACAGCTACTTTCTTTAGACATAACACAAACTCCTCTAAGTAACAGTTGATATCAGCGGTTATTTGTCTGTTGCAGCCATGTACGAACACAAGATTTTTACCCAAGGTGTAATTTGGGAGATTAACTCGTTTGACCAATGGGGGTAAGCATGTTTGTTATTTATATGGCTAGTTTTGAATAAGTATCCAAGATTATGTTACGTGCCACAAGCGAAGCTCAAGGTCTGTTGTGTGCAGAATGTTCAGCTATAGCAAAAACAACCTAGGTTCTCAGCAAATTTGATGTTTAGTTTCCATGACACGATTCGCGAAAAAACAAGAAATTACAGCAGTTATAAAGGGATTTATATTAAAATAAAAATTAAAAAATGAAATAAATATTAAACCCCACCGACCAACCCAATCTTTTTTGGGCATGCGATGGAAACCACAGATATTTTGTTTGACCACATCATGCCATTCGTTATTTTAAAAGGTGAAAGGCTCCCACCAAGTACATTCTTACCGATACTAGACTAATACAGTATCTTTAACTCTTTCTTAGAGTGGAGCTGGGAAAACAGCTGGCCAAGAAGATTCAACCAGAACTCGAGGGCTCGGCACTAGTGACATCACACGATAGCTCTACCAATGGGTTGATCAATTTTGTAAAAGCTCATGCCAAAATCTAGACCCAGTCATCGGTTGCATGAGTAACCTGGTAATACTTCTTAGGACTTAAACAATCGTGTATTTTTCTTATTTGCTTTGGTATTTAATAGTGAGGATTGACAATCTAATTGTTTTCCATTAGTAGACAGATTTTTTTTTTGAAAAAAGAACGACGATAAGTATTACAAATTATTTTTAAAATGTAACAGGGCAACCAACAGAACTTAGCTGAGTGGTGTAAATAATTTCTGAAATAATTGTGAATAATTTTAGCGAAGTGAAATAAGTATAATTTAAGTTTCTTCGAGTCAGAATAGATAAAGATTGGTCCGAACGACCGTCAAAAGTTTTTAACAGCAGTAGATTAACGCAAAAGTTAACTCTAAAAATAAACCTACGTTTCAAAAAGGTTTCTTTGTGTTATCTCTTCAAAGATATTCTTGTTACATCCTTAAGTGCCAGAAATACAACCAAGAGAATAGATTCGTTCCCAACAGTTAGCTGTAGTTTTGAAAAATTATGTTTAATGTTCTCAGTTAAATAAGCGGAAGTTTCGAGGGTTAGACAAATGTCGGCACGATTCGAAGTTAATCTTCAAAACGTTTGTTCACTTATAATTTAGATTGGTAGGTAAAATGTGGAGCGGCATCCATCTCCATTCATTCCGATTGTACCTATTTCACTGTGTTATAGTAGTAATGCCAGTGAAGCGCATGCGCAGTTGCTCGTTACTAAAGGTGTTCGACAATTTTTCTCACTCTTATAAGCTCCCTAGCTTAGCGAGTTAATGGGCTCCTATTCGAATAGAAAGCTTCCCGTGTATTATAGACACTTTTCACGCCAGCCTGACATTGATAAATATTCCGTTTTTCAAAAACCAGAAATTCATCGTTAAATTTGTCACATCAAAAATAGTAAAAATACAAAGTTTCGATGAGAGTGTCCAAGAATTGGCAAAGAAGTGGAAATCTTAAGCTAAATATTTTTGCTAAATTTTTGCAAGAAAATCTATGTGTATTGCATGATAGCGAGGCTCGGAGGACATGTAATGCCCTCCCACCATACATTCGTTTGTAAAATTGCGTAGATTTGAAAATTATTATTTTTTTGCTAATTTAGGGGTTGATACATTAAAACATAGTAGTTTTACTAATATAGATGTCACAAATTTGATAGTAAATTTCTTATTCCAATAAATCAAACATCTGGCTCTGCCACGGTAAGCGTGAAAAGGGTCTGTAAGGTTGCTGGCGCATAAAAGATTAATCCCTCCCAACCACAAGGTCCCGTGAATGATCACGGCTTTCTCATGTTTTGAACTTTTGTGTGACCTTTTTTGCCTTTCCATCGTTACGATGTCGATAAACGAGGACCACTTTTGCTAGAAGTTAAGCTGTGATGGGTTAGTGACCCGTATAATAGAAAAACCGGAGATAAACGTCGCCCACATGGACTCTTAGGATTGTATGGGGCTTTGCTAGCTATTATCAAAGCGTTTGCGGTATTTATACTTTGAAGAACCCTGAAGATTCTTGTTTAAGGATCACCGAAAACTTGACGAAAATCGTATCTTCTTTGCAGTAAGTACTTCCGATTATATCTTCTTGCTTTACGAATCTTCTCGCACCTTTACCGAGCTGGCGATCAGCCTTAGGTCTTTCAATACATTGAGGGTCAAAAGTGGCCACAATGTCTTTTCGCACACTCGAACTGTCGCACTGGTCGAGTAGAGTGAATACGTAACGGGGATACACCGGCCATTTTAGTACTGGATCATATTCACCAACTTGCACCTGTTAGATAGGAGAAGAAACCTTTAATACCATCACACTACACATAAGACTTTGTTGAGTGATCGTGTGTTAGAGTAGAGAAGAACAATTTCATTAATTGCTTAATATGTTTTCTAATTTCGACTCAGGCAATCTGACAATTAATTTTACCGTAAGAAATGAGTGCCTTTCCTTTGTGATAAAATAACTCGAAAGTTATTCTTTTAGATATATTTGTATATGGTATTAATTTGCACGAGTATGTTTTCAAAATTGCGTGAGCCCGTTAGGGTCAGAGCGCGCGAAAAGCACTATTCGCTGGTTTTGCATATGCTGCCATTATCCCGGGATAGCGAACCAATCAAATTATGCCATCTAAGGAGTTTCCCGTAGTATGTACTAATATAATTTATTCAGCCATATAAGGACAATCAACCTCGGTGAACCACAATATTAAACGAGGTGGTGATTGTCAATCATCGACGGTCACTTTTTGGTTTTAGCGATAAGAACTATTGTAAGATACCACGGCATTAGTCCTTAACAGCTTACCTGAAGCCCTACAGAGATGTAGTGCCCTCTTCCTGTACCAATGCCGTTCAGCCAGATGCCAGCACAAATTTTGTACCCGTGGGGGTGGGTGTAGAATGGCTCACTGATTATTGGTTCGGCCATGCGACCAGATTTGGCGTCCATTAGTTTTCTGTTGAAATTGACTATTTTCCATATCAGCTTTCCATTTGCTGAGTGACTTCGAATTTCTTGTATTTCTTGTCTTTGTGAAGCTAAAGCTTCTCTCTGTAGTTGTATGTGTTCTTTTTGCAGTTGTACTTTTTCTTTTTGACAATCTAGTTGTTTCTTTTGGTCTGAAACAAATTCGCAAAGAAGCTCTAGGTGAGTCTCGACATTCTCCTTCAAATGATGGCTCATTAGTTGTCTTTCAGCCTGAGAAAAGAAGATGGAAAAATTTTTGTGAACTGCCTAAAATCATACATGAAAGTTATGTTTGTCGGCATCAGTGCAGCATCAATTTTCGTGCTGGTAACTATAAAATGAGGATTATGATTTATACAAGTAAACTGTTTATGAAATGGCAAACCTCGTATATCACAATAGACCAGTTTTGCATTGGAGATGCCGCTAACGTCAATGACAATGGACTCAGTTTTTGCAGTATTAGCCTCAATATGAAGTTAAATATTCCTAAGTACCAACGTAGTTTTACGCTACGTACAACTATGTGTATTGTTGAAGGTGTGATTTCTCGCACTGTCTCTCTCTCAAATATTTTTGAATATTTAACAACAAAATGAGGCTAACACTGTAAAAACTGAACCGTTGTCATTAAAATTAGCGGCATCTGCAGTGCGAAAATGGTCTAGTGGTTAATGCTATTGTGAGAACTACTTTTACAATATTAATTTTAAATTTTCCAAACCTTATAGTTGCAGCCGGCGTCAACGAACTTGCACGGGACGATTAGTAGCGGACAATGGACATTCACGTGAACTGCCAACTGAAAAGTTTGGAATATGTTTTAAGTGATAAAACTTGAACTGTTTTAATTGAAAACATTTCTTGAAAGCATTAGCCAGAGAATCTTTTCGGTTGATTAAATTTTTGAGCATGTTATAGATTTAAAAAGAAATATTTAATTATCCAGGCGAACTGCACAAGAATGGTTGAATAGATAGATATGCCGTTAATTGTTGAAATTGAATTTGAAACTTAAACAAATGAATATTCATCA
>JAPEIX020071422.1:0-11017 GCA_026122405.2 Zoanthus sansibaricus | reverse complement strand
GATGAAGCAAATTTTCTAAGACACTCCTAGAAAAAAACCCAGAAATTTTAAAGATTTCCCTTCTTCCCTTCAGAAAACGAATCAAACATAGTACCATCTGAGAATATCTTGGTGTAAACATATCCTTTCAGAAAAACTAATCCATAGGGGCGGAATGAATAATAAATGAATGACCTTTTGTTGACGTATTATAAATTGCTTTGCAAGACTGTTTGGCAACTAGTTCAGCTAGCAAAAATTTCAACAAAGACTTATTACTTACAACAACATAGCTGTTTCTTATCCGATATAGGCCTTTTGCAGTTAGAGGTCACATGACCACACCTACCTTAAATTTATTAGATAATATGACGAACTGATGTTCAAAAATGGAAAGAGCAGGTTAATATTAGTTAGAAGGAATAGTTTCAAGTCTCAACGATAAGTACTTCAAAAATGACAGCAAATATAAAATCAAACTTTTTTCTAAGGAAATGTATGTGAAAATGGTATTGGGGAGCAAGCCTTGCTCTCCAGTTATATAAATCCTTAGAAAATATCGTATTTTATGTTGCTTGCCATTAAATTTACAAATTTGAAGGCAATAGCTGAAACTGCCATTTTACTAATATCAACCTGCTCTTTCCATTTCTGGATACCATTTTATCATAGCCAATTGATTTAAGGTAACTGGTCACGTGACCTCCAGCTGCAAAAGGCCTATTTTTATAAATTGTTTGTTATATTGAAGAGATGTCTTTGCAGGAAGCATATTTATTTTATGACAATCAAGGATGCTTGTGTTCAACGTTTGTCCACATTTCTATCCCAACATTCACCGTCCACTTAAATGGTGACATCATTTAAAAAGAGTGCCGTTGGTGTAATTATTGTAAGATCTCTACAGAACTTATGTAGCTAGAACACACCTTTCTACCTTATTTTACTAGAGAATGGAACAGATAATATATAAAAACAAGTGTGTTCTCTCACTACTACATTCTGCTCTTAATGTCGCGGACCAGGAAATAATATAATAAATTATTGTAGTTATATACTAGCCTCCTAAATTGTCCTGTCAAAAGCTAGGTAAATCCAGAGTAATTTTTCAAAACTTTAAATACAAATTTAACCTCATAAAAGAAAATGTAATCGAATTATTTTTTTTCCCATTACCAACAACTGGTATATACACTTTAATTATTCCTGTGCTGCATAACTTAAGAGCCTTATTAATGCAGCAGAAAACTAATACATTTCCTTGCTAAACATTAAAGCACTGAATTATACATATTCCCTTAATTTTTATTTGTTTTTACATTATATATTTTTAATATGCAGTATTTTTTTACCTTGTAGCTGTTCTCTTAGGATGCCTGGCAATGGTGCTATTGGTGGATGTTTATGCCGGTAAAGATCTTTCTGTCAATATCATATTATTCTAAAAGCTTGTATGTCTACCTATAGCTATTGAGTGACAAGATGTCTCAAGGAATTGTGAGAACGATTTTTTTCAAGAAAGTAATGGCATTTTGAAATAGCAACATACAGGAGCATTATGTGTTTTTTTGAGCACCTTCTGTTAGGATTGTTATTAATCTTGATTTTTGATGATATCGCAAAATATGCAAGATGAATAGAATTTCCAGTCCAGTCAAAATGTTTTGGATTAGGCAGCAACATGACTTGATTAGTAGGCAGTAACATGACTTGATTAGTAGGCAGCAACATGACTTGATTAGTAGGCAGCAACATGACATGATTAGTTGGCAGTAACATGACTTGATTAGTAGGCAGCAACATGACTTGATTAGTAGGCAGCAACATGACTTGATTAGTAGGCAGCAACGTGACTTGATTAGTAGGCAGCAACATGACTTGATTAGTAGGCAGCAACATGACTTGATTAGTAGGTAGCAACATGACTTGATTAGTAGGCAGCAACATGACTTGATTAGTAGGCAGCAACATGACTTGATTAGTAGGCAGCAACATGACTTGATTAGTAGGCAGTAAAGGTTGGAAGCCTTTAAATTAGACATTCAGGCATAGTACGAAACTTCTTTATGTGCTTGCTTGGATGCCATCCTAGTTGTATCTGACTGAAGCTTATTGACTGCTCACCACCAAAGCCACTCATTTTTACACGATTGTGTTCAAGGTGCCTTCGCTCCAGTAATTCCCGCTGCTTAGCGTGAAAAGAAAGTTTCTGTTCTTTTGCGACTTTCTCGATTCATAAGAAAAAACTTTTTCTGTATTTTTTTAATTTTTTTTTTACTTTCCGTTTCAACTAGCTAGGAGAGACCTCGTCTTTGTTTTCAATCAAGTTTAGTGGAAAGTAGGCGGCAGACATTTTGTTGCAGATGGTAAAATCGCTGGCTGCCGGCACATTTTGCCTGGGCTGAATTTTACACAAATAAAATAGACTGCTGCATTAAATCAATTTTTATTCGCCAGTTAGGATTTCTTATGACTGTAATATGTAAATGTTTGGAAAATTCAAATACCACTTGTTAAGGCCTTTTTTTTTGGCCCTGTTTTTGAAGGCATGCATATGCATGGTCTTAAAGCATTTCCAGCAGATTCTTTAAATATTCAATTTTTTTAATGTATATATGTATTATACAAAATGTAGATCTTGATTAACATATTTCCAACTTTATGTTTAATTTCAGAACGATGTTCATTATTTGGGACAGATTTGACAGCTGAGCAAAGTCCGAAGAACATTACTCTGGTAGACTATCCTCAAAGAGTACCCAGAGCAAAGGGTTGTCACTGGGTTATTTATTCCTCGCAAACACCCATCAAGCTAACATTCAACTATTTTGACCTTACTCCAGTTGACAATATTTGGTTTTCAGATTCCTCAAAGACACACTCTATTCTTGGTGATAGAATTTTTATCAGTCCTAAGTTTAATGGGCTAAACCAGCCACCTTCTGTGATATATTCAATGTCAAGTTATCTTCTTTTGTACTTAGCTGGTGAAAAATTCAATAATCCATCAAGAAACTATTCAGGACTTTCTTTTCAGTACTCTACTTATACACCAGGTAAGGTTAAAATCAGTTACAGTAAATCCTCAATTAAGTTTTGTGGCGCTTATTAATTTCAGCAATATTTTCATGTGGTGTTTATTCAAGAAGCGGTGTTTATTCAGGATGTGGCACTTATTTAAAACAAGTACATCACAAAGTACAACGTTAAGATATGCAGTAACATACTAGAGATTGTACAATAATACACTCTTCAGCTGTGAATGCTGAACTTATCAAGAAAAAGAACATTATTTTATACTTTTATACAAACATTTAGAACTGCGTCATAAGCCTAGATTCATGAGCTTTGATTTTTTGAATAGACAGTCTCATATCTCAAAAGTGACAAAAGGGGTTATTTGTTTCCTTTTGAATTAGCACTGCAGCACTTATTCGTTGGTGAGGCTAGCTGCGGTGCTTATTTGGAGTGTGCGATTAATCAAGGATTTATGGTAATCAATTTAATTATCAGTGTTAATCAGGTTAAGGCTTTCAATTTGTTTTGTTATTTGCCCTCTTGGAAGTGGGGGAGGGGGTGAAGAAGTGTTTCAGGGCAAATTTAATTTTATTTCTGATGTGTTGGTCAAACTAAACTATAAAAACTCAAAGGCTATTAAAAACACATTCAGTTTGTGGTGAAAACGATACAGACATTGCTCATAAGTACAGTGTTTTATCTTGTGAAACTGTTATTGGGCATTAACAAGTATTACAGCTGAGAATATGGTTCTGGAAGTTGCTGGGAGACTGGTTCTGTCAATTCTATTGATGGCTGTCTTTTGGGTGCAAAACCTTTTGATGATACTGTTGTTTCACTGCCATCAAGAAAACGAATATGGGCATAGTGAGAGTTGGCCTGTAGTAACTCAGCTTCATCCACCAAAGGCTCGGTTTTGCCGAAGCGTACATTACGTTTGATGTAAACTGGACCTGGAGTAGCTAGCCAAGATGGTATAGACATACCAGTAGATAATCGGCACACAAAACCAAAGAAGGATTTCAGGCACATGGTAAGTGCTTTCCAAATGGTACCATTATACCTCTCTACTTGGCCATTACCTGCTAGATTGTAACTTGTGGTTCGGCTCATCGACACACCCTTTGATGTTTGGACGTCTCGTAACTCCCGGCTCATAAACGATGCTCTACGATCGGAATTAACATATGCTGGCATTCCAACAAGGGAGAACAGTGTAGTGAGGCATTTAATTATCGTTAATGTCGATACATCAGGACATGGGAATACAAATGGAAATCTTGAGTACTCATCTACTACATTAAGGAAATATCTATATGTTGTATGGGAGTGGACCTTTAAATTTATCACCAGTGACATCCTCAAATCGACTCTCGATACCCCATAGCGTTTCAAACTGCTGAATGTACGTATTGCATGTTCTGAAATTCATCGCCAGTGACATCCTAAAATCGAACCGTGTACTGAATAGTGAGCTGCTTTGCAGCAATAAATCTTTATTAAAATGCATATTTGAAAAGTGCAATAATTAAAAGTATATGTAACAAGTTGCGTGACAGAGCCTTTGTGAGACAGACTGTCCAGTCCTACGGGAGGTTGTGCAATGCTCGGCAGGTGATGTTTTGGACCGATTTTAAAAAATCCTTTTGAAAACTCAAAGGACTCGTTATTTATGTCTTTTGGCAGCAATACAGTCGTAAGTGTAAAGTTAACTCGTGTGAGTTTACCAGGAAACTAGAGATCAACCTTCAAGAATGGATGCCAATAAGAGATGAAACTTGGCAACAACTCAAGAATACATCTCAGCTGATGATGCAGTGCAACGAACCCTTGGAGAAATAATAAAGAAACGTTAGCCTTACAGCAAAGTAGAAGTGCCAGAGTGCACTAACCCCCACTTTGATATTCAAGAGGAGCTAACAGTCAAAGAGGAACTCCTTTTCAAAGGCCAACAGATGGTGGTGCCAAGAGCCCTGAGGAAGGAGCTTATGGCTAAAACACACTCATCTCACATCGGAATCAAAGGTTGTATCAGGCGAGCTAGAGACACATTTTTGTGGCCACCCATGACAGTAGAGTTAAAAGAGTACACCTCTAAATGTGAAGTTTACCTTGCCCATCGCAGTAGCCAGGAAAAAGAGCTGATCCTCCAGCATGCATTTGTTGCACGGCCTTTTGGGAACTTAGGTCTCGCCTGATCTCTGCGAGTTCGATAACAGGACACTGTTAGTTGTCAATGACTACTACAGCAACTATATCGAAGTCACTCGGCTAAACACAAAGACATCATGAGCTGTAATCAAAGAGTTGATAGAAACGTTGTTTGGAATCCCAGACATACACATTGGCATTGCATTTTGCATCTGCAGAGTTCAGTTTGCTTGCCAAAACTTGGGTTTTCGAACACAAAACATCATCACCCACATATCTGCAGTCAAATGGGAAAGCTGAAGGGTTGTGCAGACAGTTAAAAGGATATTTAAGAAATGCAAGACATTCAGGGGATCAGAATTCCAAGCACTCCTCGACTGGTGGAATACCCACACTGCTGAAATTGGAACTAGCCTGGCACATCACCTATTTGGATGCTGATGCAAGACGCTACTCCCTATAGCTGGTTCCCTATAGCTGCTGCAACCTAGCTAGCCTACGGAGGAGAACACCAGGAAGCTGATAGGGACCAAACAACGTCAGAAGTTTTACTGTGACACGCACAGCAAGCCCTTTTAGCTTATTGTCGGCGAAACTGTGCAAATGAAGTTACTTGGACAAGACACGTGGAAAGGTATCACATTTTTAAGTGGGTGAAGTAAGACTCAGGAGTTACAACGTCAAGACAGAAGGTGCCACTTAGTGACGAAACAGCCGCAAGATAATCATTGCAGGAGAAACAAGCAGTCAAGTAACTGATGTCTTGGAAGCACCTGAATGCAATGACTTCCAACAGCATCCAGGGCAAGTTGCCCTGCCAACAGAATCTCTACAGCCTGCAACAAGGCCCAGGGGCGAAGTGAAACCACATGCATGGCTCAAAGACTGTGTAATAAAATGACTCGAACACAGTTAGGAAATTTGAACATTAGCTGATTATTTTTGTTGTGTTGAATTAAATTTTCATTTACTCATCCTCAGTTGTTGATGAACCCTTAGCCGAAGTAGTTTTTTATGATACTGTAGATTAAAAAGGGAAAAGATATAACAAGTTGCGTGACAGAGCACGTGCGAAACAGATTGTCTTGTCCTGCAGGAGATTGTGCAATGCTCGGCGGGTGATGTTTCGGACCAATTAAAAACTTTTGAAAACTCAAAGGACTTGTTAAGTTACGTCTTACAGTATACATAGTTAATACCCTGCTATTCTAGTCATGTATTGCTATTATTATTTTAAATCCTGCTATTCTAATATTTAAGCAAATTTCTTGATTTTATCGTTATTTGATAATTTCTTGTGACAAAAACCTTTTCGATCATTACGAATTTGCAATGGAAATAACAGACTAAATGTTTCAGGCAAACTGAACGAAATTTGAAGTCATAAGTTTTAAAATAAATGATACTCACTTTTGAAGTGCCGCTACTATTAAGACCCAGGTAATCAGAATTAGTTTTGTCTTTTGAAAAACAGATCACCGAGGTTAGTACTAAAAGGAGGTGCTGTTGTGGACATTATATATCATCTGAGCAACTGAATATCTTGAGAAAACTAATTAAAAATCTTATATTATGAGGAAAGTACAAAAGATTTAATCAACCCAAGTTTAAATGTTTAGCCATCGGCGTTAATCAGGGTTGTCAATAAGCGCCGGCGTTAATGAGGGTTGTCAATAAGCGCCGGCGTTAATAAGGGTCATTGTCAATAAGCGCCGGCGTTAATGAGGGTTGTCAATAAGCGCCGGCGTTAATGAGGGTTGTCAATAAGCGCCGGCGTTAATCAGGGTCATTGTCAATAAGCGCCGCTGACCGGCGATATCGCCAACTATTTGAACATTTTACGAAAACGCGTTTAGAATAAAACAGATAAAATGAAACGTGCCGTCTACGTTCACAATATCTCCACCAACTTGAAATCTTAATGACAATTCTGGTAAATATATACAGTGTGAGCATTAGATCTTTGTCAGAGCAGTAAATTGTAGGAAACAAAGTTCCTTGCATAATACCGTATAATGTAGGGGAAATGTGAAAATGCCTCATATAGTCAAGACAGCTCTAACAGTGTGTCAGAAGTAGTGGTGTGTTATAATTTAGTTAATTTGAAGGAAGTTAAAGGGGCTATGTTACAACATTTTGGTTGTTTTGGTGCAGTTAATTTTGCTAAAATCGTTACTTATGCATAAAACGTTCTTAATAAACTGTGAGGTGAATATCTAATAATATGTTTTAAAAAAAGGCAACCCATAATAAGTTCTTTTTTGGTATTTTTTTTGTTGATATAGCATCAAAACTTGAAAATGTTGGGATTTCCGTCCCTGCCAGCCAGAGTAACAAATGATGTGGAAACAGAATTAACATAATATAGTATTATTAAATAACAAACCTAGCCCATTTTGTTTGGATGTCAGTTAAGAGCAAACATATATTGGGAATTTTAAAAAGATGCTAGAGAAGCATTGATGATGTATATGTAGCCCCTTTAGATTGTTATTGTTTAACCGCACCATGTATGGATACCTTGACTTTTTTAGGAGCTGAACCCAACCTCACTCAGTATCGCACCAGTGCTCAATGCTATGCCGCAACCTATTATCTATTTTTTTATACTTTGTTTTTGTTTTTATTTTAAGGCTTTTCCTGTAATTCGTCCCAGTCTGTGGATGAAAACAACAACATCATGCTTCCAACACTTGATTCTGGTAATGAAGGATCATTAACGTTTCCCAATCGGTCATCCGTCGGCCATTTGTCGTCAGTTGATTGTACTTGGAGAGTGAAAGCAGCCCAAGGTTATGCGGTTAAGTTATATTTTGATTCACTCAATCTATCAATGGCTGAATGTCACGACTTCATAGAAATCTATGACGACCCATTTGGAACCAAACTTGAAAAAATCTGTGCAGGACATGGTGACCAGTTTCCAAGGACAATCCTTTCTACAGGACCTTACATGGCAATTCGCTTTAAAACTTCAAATGCTCAGAAAAGTTCGTTTTCAATCCGTTATTTGCAGGAAAAACAAAGTAAGCATAGCTTAATGGTTTGACTCCGGAAGTTAAAGTGTATTGCATTGTGTAATCGTCAGGGTTAAAGTAATCCGTAGAAAGGCTGTCAGTAATAATTTGACTCCACGAGTTACAGTACATTGTGTTGTGTGATCGTCTGGGTTAAAGTAGTCCTTAGATAGGCTATCGGTGATAATTTGACTCTTAACGCCAAAAAGCCCATTTTAAGACAACAAAGGAATCCCCTATGCATTGGACTGAGAGAAATCTACTCTCTAATCATTTCAGATCAATGTTTAAACTTTTGAAACTATATATGAGTAAAAACTTGATTGCAATAAAACACACTTTGTTTTTTTGTGATCAAGACTCTAGTTTGAATCGAAAGCTAAAAGGTTCACTTTCAATGTATTTGTCACTTTTTCAAAAGTTTTAGCATTGAGCTGGTATCAGTCTCCCGATTAAATTTAAATTTTATGCTATTTCAGTATTTCGTTGATAAAACGCAAATTTTATGTCTATATTTTATAGCATGTTATAATCATTTACAAGCAACAGCTTCATCAATTAGAGGTCTCACTTCCATTGGGTTTCCAATTTGGCCGGGCGCCCGCCACTCTTGTGAATGGACCTTGTCAGTCCCAGTGGGGTATATAGTAAAACTGTGGTTCAAGGTTTTTGATTGTCCAGCAAATAGAGATAGAGTTATCATTAGAGACGGTTCATTAATGTATGATATGGCTGTCATTGGATCGTACTGTCAACAGGAGCAACCAACTATGAATTACAACTGCAAAGCTCCATCGATAGTTTACTCTCTCAGCCGCAAGATGGTAGTAAGCATAAAATTTGAATCAGGATCGAATTGGAATAACGATGGAGTAAGCATGTACTTCACTGCTGTTCGTCAAGGTAGGAAGTAGTTGGCTGCATTTTTAAAATATTTCACTTACATTTCCACTTAACCAGAGCTGCCCTGAAATACCTCAATAATTAGTTAAGATAATTTATATTCTAAATGAGTATGACTTTATGGCTCCAAATTTTGTCAAATTTTTGAATTTTCAGCTTTTCTTGTTTCTAGTTATGTGAATTGGTGTTTGTGGGAAATGCTTTTTAAAAATATGAACTAGAGATAAGAGAATTGGCCAAACGTCAAAAGTGGTCAGATGTATTGTAGATGGATATTTTGTTGGCTTTAGCTTAGGACAAGTTGGAAAAGGACAGCGTTAGCTGGAGAAAATATTGCTTACATTTTGAAATATTTGTGTAATTAGTTTTCCAAACTGAGCGCAATCGGAATTAAGCCCTGTGAGCTATAAAATATTGCTTTAATTTCTTCCTTTACGTACTCAGCTTGAGGCTCATATACTAGTTATTTTTCCTATGAAACCGTAATCTTAGACTTTCTCAATACGAACAGTGAAAATTGATTTATTTTGTGTTACTAAAATATTTGTTTCATGAACCTGCTAAAATTTCTTTTGTAAAACATATATTCATGAGGTGGCTCAACGTGCAAGGCCTTTGACGGTGAGGGTAAGGGATTGGGTACTGGGACCCACATGTTTATTCAAACTGGGGTCCCTTGCAAATTTTGTGGGTCCCTAGATATAAGTGATGTCAGCTGTCTTGAAAAGGTCATTTTAATAACAACAAAAGGAAAACCACAAAATGAAAATGCAGCGGATTTATTCAGTTAGGTGCTCTGCATCCAGGAACTCATTAAAATTTTTGAAATGCATTTTGAAAATTTTTGCGTAAAATGCATGAATTCTGCGAAAGAAAAGTTTCAATCATCCTCAAGGAATTACACACATTATAAAGTGAAACCAATCGAAACGCTTATATCCCCATAGTGTCATTAACACTGATGACTGTGTTTAATCGCAGATATATTCTGTTTTCATGTAGATAAGATTTGTAATCCCTCCCAGTTGACTCAGTAGCTCAGCTGGTAGAGCGGCAGACTGGTAACCCGAAGGTCGTGGGTTCAAATCCTACCTGAGTCAGTGATTTTTTCACTGAGTCAAAAAACAAGCGTTGGTTTCACTTTATAATGTGTGTAATTCCTTGAGGATGATTGAGACTATAGGAATTCTCCTGCCTTTTTTGCCTTTGATTAAATTATTATTCTGTTATAAAGATTTCAGTGTGAAACTTAACAATGTTTTCACAGTATCCAACTTTTAATCAATTACGTTCTCTTTATTTCGTTCTTTACACAGGTTCTTCCTGTTTGTTAACAAATGCTGCAGAGCTCAACAATAATATTTTCCTAAATGGTTCTTCTGGTGGGGTCAGATCAACTCCAGCGGGTCCGCAAAAATTTGGATATCAATTTTCTTGTACTTGGAAAATTGTTGCTCCCGCCGGCCATGTTGTTAGTTTTAAATTCATCACCTTTAGACTTGATTCTCAAGAAACCTTCCTGTGTCGAAGTCACTATGTTATTATTTACGATTCTCCGTTTGGTGCGCCCTCCCAGTACAGTGAGGAGCTTCAAGAAATTTGCAGTAAAAACAGTATTCGCTCGGTTTATTTGTCATCAGGCCGTTTTCTATCAATTTATTTTAAACCTGATTCATGGATGTCTACCAAAGAAATGGGATTTGTGGCAGAGTATTCATTTATTCCACAAAGTAAGTATACAAAATGCTACTAACTATTACTACTACCACTACTAATACATCTACAATACTATTACTGCAGTTACTTCTACTGATTGCTAGTAATGCAACACTACTATTAAATTGCTATAGATCTTATTTATAATTGGCGGCGATTTTGTTATTATTTTTCCTACAATCAAAATAGACCAAAAAGCCACGTTTTTATTAAAAAAATATTTTGTGAAATTA
>JAPEIX020071378.1:0-11017 GCA_026122405.2 Zoanthus sansibaricus | reverse complement strand
ACACTAATAAACTACAAGAAGATCTAAATAACTTCGCCTCATTTATACATCTCTACAGACTTTATAGACATATCTCTATAGACATCAAACACGACATCTATACGAGTGCTGTTGCCTCCCTCTCGTAAAACCCTTGCGAGTGACTTGTCTGCTATTTCACCAAAGATGAATTGGTTAACCTTCAATTTCTGAATGAGCGCCATCCCGTCAATCAAGTACGCAGTGGGGTTAGGTATTTGTGTCGTTGGCTGAGTTAGCTTCTCCAGTTCCCTGCCAAGCTGGGCTTTATTTGTTTTACGAGGCGTTCCATTACTTGTAGTCAAAGACGATAGAAGTGAAACGTCTTGCATGTGTAATTAGCGACTTTCTGCAATTATTATCATTCAGGCAAAAAGATTGCGATCAGCTCGGAGAACCAATTCATTGCCCTTGCTCTTTGTTATCCTCTTTAATTTTAACAGATTGGAAAAGGACTTCAATTTTTACTTCTTCAAGGTATCGTGGAATTTACTATTGGCTTGTCAGACTCTAATCTTTCTGTCTTGAAATTTTGGTAAGCTGCCTTGCCGACTAAGTATGCTCTAGCCAAATCTTGGGCGATTTAGGTAAAGGGACAGCGCCCGTTTCAAGGCCAATCTATCATGCACTGAGCTCTGTAGTTACTCAGGAGGTTGCCAGAACACAAATCCTTAGAAATGGGAGCAACAAATAAGGACAGTTTACATTATCTCACGCAAGATGTTAAAAATTAAACATGTAAAACTCTTAAACAAAGATGCTCCTTGATGTAAGCGTGCTCAAAGCACTATGGGAATGTCACATGATCAAGGCAAATGACTTTTTATGGACAAAAACACAAAACTGAGTCTGAGTAATGTAGTTTAATTAGCTTACAACAGCATTTGTCAGAGCTGGTACTTAATAAACACGTTAAATGCTACAGCCTCGCTTTCATGCCAACGTTTTGAGTATTACGTAATTTCAATGGGTCTCATGTCCCCCCCCGGAAAACCAAATTACGTGGCACCCCTTCTAAATTCGTTTTTTATGTCAAAAGGAGCATCTGTGTCAAATTTGGTGCTTTTACGCGATTTGTCACGATTTTGGACCTAACAGACCGGACTAATAAGCGTTTGTCCATTCCATAGAGCTTGCAGTTGCAAAGAGAGTGGATTACTCGTTGTTAGTTTTGCGACAGAGTTGAACGGTGTTGCAGTTAATTAAAAAAAATCAACACAACGAAATTGTGTTGGAATTATTTGGAAATCAAAATTCAGAGAAACTGGTTTAGGGAAATCATAGGGTTACTAAAGCGATGATCGATTTCGCCAAAGTACGAAATAGGAACACTTGATAAGATAAATGTGAAACTTTGGATATGGTATAATCAAAATAATGAGAAATACTGTACTGTCTACAAAGTTATTTTTAAAAAAACCTAAATTAGCAAAGTCTATGAAACGTGCACTTGTAGCATGGCAAGGATGATATACAATGTGCTACACATGGGTTTGCTCCTGCCTAAAAGAAACGTTCTTTTATGCTTGCCAAAAACACATAAATATTCTCAGTGCTTCCCAGTGTCACGTGTTCCTACGTTTAGGAAGACTGGCGCGAGTTACGACGGCCGCGACCAGTTAAATAAAGTTAACAGCTATATTCTCGAATAACATTTGAATTTCGAATCGCCATTTGAGATCTTGGTGGAATCTATTCTTTCAAACTCTGATTATGTGGTCACACACGTGATATCCCACTTCTCTCCCCTACACTAATTGGGGAGTACTACTCCAAGTAAACATAACAATATTTTAGGCAAGTAGACATGAAATGTCTATATAATACCTGGTATCAATGAAAGAAACGATACCTGTCCATGTTTACATTATAAATGACTCGAACTAAAGTCAGTGTACGTAATAGTCCTTAAGCAAAGTTGGCAGCCTTGTATCGTAATTTGACATGGAATTATCCTCAATCTCCAAAGGTACTGGTTCCACTGTCAAAGTTACAAGGTAGTGGGATTATCAATTCCGCTCCCTGGCTCTCAGTAGATTGTGTTGAAACCATATGAGCCTCATCTTCAAATTCAGTTGGTGGTGGAGGTAGTGGAACAGGGTCGGTGAATTATCTTTATTGCCGTTTGACCATTAACTGCTTCTCATCCTCCTGTACTAGCAGTTCTGTTGTTGTCAACTGATCGAGATGTCGTTTCCAGTGCGAATGTCCAACTTTGATCACGTAGGAAATTTGACCTGTTTCTTTGACGCTGGTACCAATCACCCATAGATTGTCGTCAACAGCATGTCGTCAAGTCAGCACTGTCTCTCACATCTTCTACCTCCAAAGCATTATGGACCTTATACCTTCCGTAACAATCGGGTTTACGAGCTGCCACTATTCCGTACAAATCGGTTTAAACATTCTTTTATTCCCGCCATGTGCAGCCAATGTTTTTATTCTCCCTCATCATAAATTTCACTTTAATAACAACATTCGTTTTTTATTCTTTATTACATACTTTTTTATATAGTTTTGTTTAAGACATTGTAAATATTTTAATCAAATTTTACCTATTTATATATTGTAAATAATTATGCAATTCAGCCTTTTAGCTGCGATATAATTTGAAATAAAACTATCTATCTATCAGATCTCCTCTACCATAATTTCTTGCAAGCACAGCTTGTCCTACATCCATATGATCCGGCATGCGCAGTTTAGGGTTCTCCGAGAATTCCCTTGCATTTTGGGAGTTTTGCACCTTTCTTCCAATGTCCGGTTTTAGCAAGTCCAATTTACGTAAAGACCGTCCCATGGCAGCTGGAGAATTTCCAGTAGTTGCATGAGGGCAATTTTTGCAATAAAGCAGAAAAATATTCAGCTTGTAATGAATAGACATGGTCTTATTCAGGTTGCTTTCAAGTGCAGCCTTCATGTTTTTAACAAGTTGTTCAGCTAACCCATTTGTGCAAGGGTGATAAGCGGCTGATAACAGATGCTGCATTCCATTTGCTTTCATAACGCTGGAGAATTCCTCTGACGTGAATTATGGACCCTTGTCCGACACAATTTGATCAGGGATTCCGTGGACAGCAAATGTGTCCAACTGTATGAGTGGTTGTGGCAATAGTCATGACCTTAACTACTGGCCACTTGAAACAAGCGTCCACCACAATCAGGCCTTAAATTCACAGCCAGGGTTTTTCCGGTACTTCCCATCTGTGTACTGGAGCAGAGGCAGGGTTTTTCTGTGACAGTTGACATCCCGTACATGCCTTGCATAAACTTTCAATTTCTGATTCCATTCAAGGCCACCAGACTCAAATCGTATCAATTTAGCCACACCCACATAACCTTCATGTAGTTTCTTCAACACTCTTCCTCTTAATTTGTTGGACACTATGATTCTTGCAAGGATCCCACAGCAGGTATCTATCATAAGTTCCTCACATTTTATAAAGAAAGGTTTGAGTTCAGGTGTCAATGCCTCCTTGGATGGCCACCGACACATTGATGTTCGATACACTCGAGATAGAACTAGATCTATTTGTTTCTCAGTTCCTTAACAGTTACTGGTAATATCTCAATTTGGGTTATATTAACTGGATCTTCATGTCTCAAATTTTCAAAATAACAATGTGGTTAAAGCCTAGATAGCCCATCCGCATTAGCGTGTTCTTACACTGAATAGTGTAATAAAACCACTAAGAAACAATGACCAGCGCCTGATCCGGGCTGCTGCGGTGGCACGTGTAGTGTTTTAGTGAAGGCTTGCAGTTAATATTTGAATGTTTAATATATTATCGTATCTTTATATCAGTAATCTGTAAAAATGGAATGTAGTCACGTGACTTTTGTAACTAGGATAATTAGCGATCAATATTCTTTTATCAGTTGAATAAAGCCTTTGCGTATGACTAGAGCTTTGCGTATATTTTTTATATAGAAGAATTATATTAACCCAAAACTTAAAATTGGCGACGAGAATGGTGACTTTCACTCTTGGATGTCTTGAACCTGACGATGGGACCAAGGAGCGCCTACACAGAAAGGTTTGAGCAGTTTATCCTAGCCAATGGCGTAGAGGAGGAAAAAATGGTCGCCACGTTTTTGACGATAGTGAGAAGCAAGACTTACAATCTAATTCGTGACTTGCTGGCATTGGAGAAGCCGTCGTCAAGAAAATACAAGGAACTTACAGAGGTCCTGACAAAACACTATGATCCAAAGCCTTTAAGCATTGCCGAAAGGTTTTACTTTCATTTGAGGGATCAAAAAAAAAATGAAGGTATTACCGATTATTATGCAGCATTAAAGAAAGCTTCGGAATGCTGTCAATTTAAGGCCTTCTTGGATGAAGCCTTATGCGACGGATGGTGTGTGGCCTAAAGAGTAGAAACATACAAAAGAAACTGTTGGCAGAAAAAGATCTAACGTGGAACAAGGCACTCGAAATCGTTCAGGCAATGGAGTCGACCGAACAAATAGCAAGTTTGGCGACTCGGGAATGCAAGCAGTGAACGCACTAAAATCACGTCCACGAGGTCAGGGAAAACAAACGAACTTTTAAAAGGAAGAATACGGAAAACTATGCTTCCGTTGCGGAGCTCAGATGTTACTGTAAAAATGCAGGTTTAAAAATGAACAATGCCACAATTGTAAAGGGACTGGTGTGTAAAAATCCAAAGACAGGTTATAATAAAGGCGACGAGAAACCCCAGAAATTCAGGTTTCCGATATTTCGATGACAACTCAAACGATGACAATAAACTGGGGAAAGGTCGGCGATAATGGATCAGAGCCGTGCATTATTGCTCCTGTGAAGATTAATGCTGTTGATTTAAATGTGGAGTTGGACACTGGAGCTTCACTTACCGTGATCTCAGAACAGCAGTGGAAAAACAAGTTTTTTAAGGCTAGGTTAGAGAATTCCAATGTGCGACTACTGACATACACTGTTGAGAACCTAACGATCGTTGGACAAGCAATGGTGAAAGTTAATTACGAGGATCAAGAATGTGAACTTCCAATCCAAATTATTAAAGGAAACGGAACGGTGTTGCTTGGCCGAAACTGGCTAAAAAACATACGCCTGAACTGTTTGTTACTATTAACACACTCGGCAAAGGGTTGTATCGTCCAAGGAGATTGCCCTTCGGCATCGCCTCTACCACTGCGATTTTCCAATCAAAAATAAAGCAGGTTTTACGGAACATACCAACGGTGGTATGTAAAGTAGACAATATTTTTATTTCTGCCAAAACTGAACAGGAACATTTGCAAACATACATCAATGTATGTTGCTAAGTAGTATGTAATGAAGAATAAACAATTGTCAGAAAAATTGGTATATGCCCCGAGCGGGAATCGAACACACGTCTCCTTGTTCTCTAGTCAGGAGTGCTAACCACTAAACTATCATAGATCATCACGCTGGCAACGTAGCAGTCTCATGATTAGTTGAGTTGGTTAGCGTGAGGATTCCCGGGGCCCAATTTTTTCTGAAATGCAAGTGCGGCTTAATACTATTGCAGTGTGTTTCGCTTACGACATAAGGCTCAGATCAACTGAATAATACCAAATGCGTAGCATAATTATGTGAAACAACAAGCAGCTCGGCCCAAGCCTATATACAAACATATATTAATGTATGTTGCTCAGTATTATGCGAAATACAGACGAGTCAAAATTGGAAAGTTTCGAGGAATATCTGCAAAAATACTAGGATTTTTTGTTAAGCAGGGAAGGCGAATTGTATCTCGATTTGTTGATACATAAGAGATATTGCCGTCATGCCGTGGAACTCTTTGGTAAGAAGAGTTACCTGCATACAAGACTAAATTATGACCCGAAGTCGATTTCCCGTTTTCAATTTTAATTATAATTTTCAATTATAATTAACCTTAGTGTAGGAGGTGAACAAATAGAACAATCCCGATCAATAAAAATACTAGGTGTAGATATTGATGAGAAATTAAATTTTAATATTCATATAAGTAAGTTATGTAAGATGGTTAGCAGGCAAGTTGGGATTTGGATTAGATTAAAAAATCTTATACCATCCAGTGCATAACTGAAACTGTACAAATCAGCTAAAATACCTCATCTGACTTATTGTCACTTAGTGTGGCATTTCTCACGGCCATCTGATCGGCGAAAACTAGAAAGACTACAAGAAAGGGCTTCAAGGGCATTGTAAAATAATACTTCGGATACATACGATACCCTACTTCAGAAAGCTAATTTGACTACATTATTCAATAGAAGGCTAAAAGATTTACTCATCTTAATGTATAAAGTGAAAAATGGATTAACAGTGAAGTATATAATGGATTAATTTTATGTTAACTGTGATAGGGGGTAGAAGATATAACTTAAGAAATTCCGATTTTTGGCTACCTAGTTATAATACTATTAAAATGGAAAACACTCGATCAGATATTTGGGGCCATCCCTATGGTCGAAACTAACTAAAGAAGAAAGGACAATCGAGTCCCTGTCAAATTTTAAAAATATGATACACAAAAAAGATATATCAGCTGTAATAGAGGGATGTGGGAGGGATGGTAATTTATGTTCAACGTAGTCTTAATTGTATTGCCACTACTAGTTTTTAAATAGTTTTAACCTTCAGCTCTATATATATATCTATATTCATAGTTTTAGCTTTAGTTTTATAGCTATCTTATTGTAAAATTGAAATTTAGAGTATTCTAAATTTTAACTTATTTCTCTAATAAAGGTTGTGTATGTATGTATGTATTTATGCAACCCCAAGTTTGCATACGCATATACCTGTAATCAAGACTGACACCGAGTACACACAACCGCAACCAGTCATAGAGTCAAACGTAGAAGCAAAACAAAACACTACGCCTGCTTAAATCAATCCAACTAACGATACAGTAGCTGCGCCAACTGCTAGCACACCAGCATCTCAACCACGTTATCCAACACGCGAGCGTAAACCATCTGTAAAGTTTGGATTTCATCAGTAGCTACTTCCAAAATAAATGTGGGAGAAGTTATAGTGTTTTAGTTAACGCTTATTATCGTGTCTTGATATCAACTGTCTGTGCAAATATGAAATGTAGTAACTAGGATAATTAGTGATCAATATTCTTTTATTAATTGAATAAAGTCTCTTTGCGCATGACTATAACTCTGCGTGTATTTCTCTATAGAAGAATTATATCGAACCCAAAATTTAACAGCACGGACGCACTTGTGTGGATAGAAATAATAGTTATGGTTTTCTGGTCTCTTAAAACAACAAAAGTTTGATCTTTTAGATAGCCTTCTTTCTCCAGATGAGAATAATTTTTCTCTGCGTCATTCAAACTGGGGGAAGCAAATGCAATATGATGCTCAGTTCCATCAGGCATCGCATACCAAAGAACACTCTCAAGACCGTACGAAGAGGCATCGGTTAATAGCCTTGACTCTTTCATAGGGTGGTCATAGTGTGTAAGTACGGTACTAGATGTTAAATGCAGTCTGCTGATCATTAGCCCATTGCCAGTCAACACTTTGGTGGAGCAAATGGTACATATAGAGGCTGAAGCTCTGATGCCAAATTGGGCAAAAACTTGTGGTAAAAATTAACAAAGCATAACTAAGTTCTGATTTGACTAACATTCTCTGGAACTGAGGCATTAACAATAGCATCAACTGTCTTCGGAGCCCGGGCCGGGGCTTAGGAGTTATGTGCAAACCACTCTTAACTATTATGTGCCCGCAGTATTCAACACTCTTCTATAGAAAAGTGCACTTACTCTTATTTAACTTCAATCCTTCTTCCTCTAGGCAATACATAACAGCACCTAACTTACCTAAATATTCCTGATTATCTGTACCAGTCACTAATATATCGTCTAGGTAACATTTGACACCAGGCAACCCATGTAAAACTTGATCCATTGCACGCTGCCATGCCGAAGGCGCTGATGCAGCACCATAAATTAAGCTATATAACAGTAAAGACCTTAATGGGTATTAACAGTGACGAGCCGGGATTTAGACCTCATCCACCTCCATTTGCAAGTATGCATGCCTTAAATCTAGTTTTTCACCTCTTGCTAAACATGCAAAAATTTCATCATTCTGGACAATGGATACTTATCTACCTCAAGTGCAGGATTAATATTAATGGTGACATATGCGAATACCTCCATCTGATTAGTAAATAGCCGCATAAGGGGCAGCCCTGTTACTGTACTGGACTCAATAATACCCTCTGATTCAAGTTTGTCTAATTTTTCACTCACTTTCTTTCTTTTGGCAAGGGAAATAGACCTGGCCTTATGGAAAACTGGTGTAGCACCTTGCTTTACATTAAGTTATGCCTTTACTGATTTTAAAGTTTCTACATTATTATCAAACAATGACTGGTGGTTGCCCAGCACGCTATCTAATAACTTGTTAGTGACAGTTAATTTCTTAATTGCTGCTAGTTAATTCATCTTTGCATGTGAAAGCCAACTAGGGCCAAAAAGGTGGAGCATCAGCCTTGACAACAAACAATAACCTAGAGGGTAAATTTCATCCTTAGTATATCTCACAAATGTGAAGCTAGTAGGATGCAACTTCAATTTAGGAAATTTTTCCTTATATAGCTTTTCACTTATGACCGATTTCCAGAGCCTATATCCAGCTCCTTTGGAGTTAACTCCTTCGACTTCAACATCAGTTTTAATGGGATTATCAGAGTTAGAACTGATGAGTCTTATATAGAGCTGATCGTCCACTAAACTCAGTGTACTCTCCGTTACTATCATTTGTCTCTGTCTCCAGTGACTCTGTGACTATGTTTATGTTTGATTTACGGGAGCAAACAGGGGCTATGTGGCCTTTGGAATGGCATTTATTGTAGGTAGCAGACTTAAACTTACAATGATGAGAAACTTGATTTTTATAACCACAGTGTTTACACTTAGACGATCCAGGATTTCCTGGCTTAGATTTGTTATGATGCTTATTAATACGCTTTAGCTTTTCGAACTGCTTTACGAGATGCATGTGTGACTCATTTGGCGCGATGACGGCATTGCGCGACTTTGATAATTCGCGATTTCCTAGCCTAATGGTATCTGCATTGCTCTAGCAAGCGTAAGATCATAAATTGCTAGCAATTTCTTTTGAGTACCTTTATCTTTCCATCCACCTACAAGCCTATTTCTAAGCATTTCGTTTAATTTATCGCCACATTCACAGAACCTTCAGCAGGGCCGTACATAGCGAGGGGGCAGGGGAGTGGGGACAGTTGCCCCCGCCAGGAAAACTAAACAAGATGTTTTTACAATAATAAATCATGACAATTTTAAATATGAAGCATCAGTGTGGTTTGCTTTCTCAAAGGTCTTAGAGTCAACCTTGAGTTGAAACAAAAAGAAAAACTCTCTTCATATGGGTGACCCGTGTAAAAGTGTACAGAGTTTGCCCCCACAGACGAAATATCCTAGGTGCGGCCCTGTCATAGGAACTTTTTGTATAGATTTGAAAACTCTAAAATTATCTTTTTTTATTATTTTAAGGCTACTAAACTGGGTGCTTTCAAAATAATTTTAGTTCTTATAAAATATGTGTAAATTGTAATTTTAAAAGAAAGTAAAATGCAAAAAAATCGTAAGAATAAAATAAAAAAATAGATGTGTAACTATGGTAAATATTGGTATATATATTGACTTAAAAACAAAACGTTTTCGATCTTAAAGGAGAACTGAACCCTAAAATTGTTTAAATATTTAGGCATAGTAGAACAACTATATAAGCTTTTTTTAGCTGTTAGCAGAGCAGTTTTGATGTTTTGTAGCGAATCGACAAAAATTGATTGGCAGCTTCAATATGTGAAGTCAGCGGTTGTTTATGACGTAGCTTGTGATACTAGAATGATTAAAACGAGGAAAACTATGGTTACTCAGCGGCTTTTGGCTTCTATTAAAAACAAACTTCGCAAGACATAGATTGCCCAAAAAATATCAAGATTTCGAAGCAAACAGCCATATGTGTAAAAGCTCTGAATATCGTACCTACGTCATACAATACTGCTGACAATCTCATCAGCGACCACGGAAACAAACCTTTTCAAGAGAGTAAACTAATTTAAAAAAACTTCATAGAGTTAATTTACTATATCAATAGATAAACAAAAATAGGTTAGTTTTAGCGTTCAGTTCCCCTTTAAAGGTTACCTTCAAAGATAATACACATGAAATCTACACCCGAACCAGATCTAGAGTAAATTGGACACCAATGGACACTCAAAATATTTCATAAAGTTTATAAACTTATAATATTCTGTCTGTCTTTTATTCATTTCTGCACAAGGTAGTAAACAAGATATTTTAATTCTTTAACAGAATCAGATAAATATATATCCCTTATTATAGTTAAAAAGTCTGTCTTCTATATCCACAGTATCTGAAAAGGTTTGAGCGGAGACGCTGATATACATTCCTGAAAATCAGCAAGAATTGCAGCTGCACCTTGTGCTGACGCTTTAAAATAGATTTTCCGTTACACCTTTTCACGGGTGCGTTGTTGTCAGTAACGAGTCGGTAACGATACAATTGTTATAGATTGAAAACATACAAAAGAAAACTATTTCCTTTCTTTAATTATAAAAAGGCGTTTTAGTAATTAAAAGTTTTAAAGTACGTAATTTCATTTAGGAAATGCGTAAGTTTACTACAATCCGTTACACCCTAGAGGGCGAGACGCGTCTATCACGTTCCTAGTCCGAAATGAGGATATATATTCAAACGCAATTTTAATTCAAATCAGTTTTTTTGTTTTCTTTGCTATTCTTGACGTCGATCTGCTACCGCCACGATATTACTATTTTCTTTCGTACAAGCGTAAACCAAGTAAGTTAACTTTCAATATTTTAGAAATTTCAAAGTTTCTTTTATTAAATATAGATTTTGAAGTTATATGCCGCAATTGTTATCAATAAGTTTTCTTTTGATGATTTTATATATGCGTTGTTTTTAGTTATGAAGTATTGAGTTTACAA
>JAPEIX020071345.1:0-11019 GCA_026122405.2 Zoanthus sansibaricus | reverse complement strand
GCTGATATACCATAATGGTTAAGCCAATAAAAAGTCTTGCATTGCATTATCCAATGATCCAGTTTTTAATAATAATCAATATTCTTTACTTTTCTCTATATTAATGAGTGATGGCGCATCACATGCTAACCAGTCTACAGAGCTAAACTCGTAAATGTTATGGTATACTGATTTTGGCCCTAGATAGATAGTTTATTGCAAAAAATACATGTGCAGCCCGAGGGCTGAATTGCGTATTTACATTTTAAAACAAAAGTTAAACTAAGATCCATTTACAATAAGAAATATAAAAGATATATTATACAATTTCTTCTTTAATACAAGATGTTACGATAAGTGTTTTTAAAACGATCCGTTTTCCATCTCGGTACGTCGTAGCGTCTGCTTTTCCTTAAAGTGTACTTGTTTTTGTTTGTGGCAGGCAGCAACTTCCATAATTTGTAACTTGTGTTATTACTAATACTTTTAAAAGTTTTATCACAAATGGACTCGTTGTAATCCAAGACAGTTTGGATGCCAGCTAGTACCTTATTATATGCAAAACAGGGAAAAATAATTGAGATTTTTCCTTGCGTGAAACTATATTTTTGTAAGTTGAATAAATACAACGCTTTTGTTTCGGTATGCTTGTGCCATCATCAGTTTTTAATAGAATGAATGAGTTGCAGTAGATGAGTGGTAATGAATACATTATTTACAAGAATGACGTCATGCATTACAAGTAATGCAACGGAAGTTATAAAGCTAAAAAAGCATTTCTTAAAAGTGATGTACTGTTGTGATGATGATGGCACAAGCATGCGGAAACATGTCTTTCAAAAACGTTGAGTTTTTTCAAGTTATATCTTTTTTGCTACTATCAAGACATTTTTGTAAGTATAAACAAAATTAAGAAACAGAAAAACTTAACAAAATGTAGTTAAAAGTATAAATTTTATGTAAAAGAGCGAAATAAAAATGAAGTTTTGCATTTTATTGCATTGACAACATTTCATTTTTTACACAAAATGATAACTTATTGGTAATAAGCAATGTGTGCACATTTGTTAGCATTAACATTTACATTGCCGGAATTCGGAGAGATTACATTTTTGTGCCTGTAAAATAAACTTGCATTATCAGCAAAACTGAGACAAAATTCAAACTGTTTTCAGTAGAGATGAAAATCATTAATTGAAGTATATTGAAAAGAGAAGTTTAACAGAGTCCTGGGAACACCGCTTCCCTAATACCATAAGAACTATGGTTTATTACCACACTGATGATGAGGGTTGTCCCACAAAACATGTTTGTTCAATAAAATGAATGTCTACATTATCAAAATTATATAACGATTCTCCTGTTCAATGAACATTTTTGTAGTACATTTGCTAGTGTAAGATTGCGCGTGTCTGTAAATCCCGGAATCCCCCTGAAATCCCTAAAATTTAAAAAATACACACAAATTATATACAAGCGGACCAGGAAGCAGCAGTCAGGGACAACCCAGAAGACATTGGATGGAGGGAACAAACTAAGAACATATCGTAAATTCAAAAATCAAAGAATTTTTATTAGAAGTTAATAAAATTGAACGCTAAAAGGCATTAATCAAGTTAAGAATAAGTAACTATGCTACAAATTGAAAGAGGACGCTACCGGCAAAGTTTGCATTCGTCCTCAGGCGTCCTCATTGACTTAATTTTAGAAAATGAAAACCATGTTCTAGTTTTTCTTAATAAAACCACTTGTTCCTAATAAAATATTTATTGCCAAATATATTGCGTTAAAGTCAAGCTAACGTTTTCTGTATGGGCGGTTAGAGATTCATTTCTACGAACACGTGTTTTTTACATGGTTTTAGACCCCGTTTACACTAGAGCAATTGTTTAAAGGACTATAGTAACGAGTAAACAGACAGCTAAACCAGTTGCTTCGGCAACTGTTGATGTCGTAAGCGAAACACACTCCAGTAGTATCAGGCCGTACTTGCATTTTAGAGAAAAGTTGGGCCCCGGGAATCCTCACCTAACCCAGCAACTAATCACGAGACTGCTATGTTGCCAGCGTGGTGGTCCCTGATGGTGTAGTGGTTAGCACTCCTGACTAGAGAACAGGAAGACGTGAATTCGATTCCCCCTCGGGGCATATACCAATATTTCTGACAATTGTTTATTCAGTTGCTTCGGCACGATGAAAATGCAACCAATAGCAAAAGGGCAAAAAGCTCACGTGCAGGGCAGTTGGACCAGCGAGGTGTAACAACAAGCAATGCTCCGTTCTGACTTTGTGCTCTACCGCTTTTGGAGCAGCTGAATGTAACCTGGTACTTTTCTTTTAGTAGATTTTTTTAAAGTTACAGCTGAAATGAGTGTTGAATGTTAAGTGGTGTTAACTAAGGAGACGCTGTTTACCCTCACCCCTACCCCCACGCTCCAAGAGTGTCAAGTAACTTTAAGTTAATAGTCGCTCGTAATAACCTCTCCTAAATTGTTGGTTTACTAACGTTTTTTTTCCCAATGTTCAGAAAGTCAAGAATTTTAACTTAAAGATCTATTAATCCCAAGTTACAGAGAAATTATAAAGACGCGAATCAATCGCGAAAAGCTTTCAATATTCTCAGAAAGCCGGGTACAGTGTCAGGAACACAGTCAACACATGCAGTTTACGCTATGTGAGACGTCTTGTTATTTTTGAAGTTGTGAAAACTATGTACTACATTAATTACAGGAGTTATCAT
The DNA here is from genome assembly GCA_026122405.2 of Zoanthus sansibaricus. Lineage (NCBI taxonomy): Eukaryota > Metazoa > Cnidaria > Anthozoa > Zoantharia > Zoanthidae > Zoanthus > Zoanthus sansibaricus. The sequence goes on along the minus strand of JAPEIX020071345.1, from coordinate 8,300 downwards.
CCTTAAATTTATATGAAGGCAGTTGAGGCAACAAACCATATGAAATTGGTTACAAACCTCGCGTCTTGAGGCGGACGGTGATCCGTAAACGCTGATCAAACAGGAACCAAGGAAGACTCCTAAAATCCAGTAAAAATTTCTCATAGCTCAAATTACGGTGTACAGTGTAACTTTACAAAAAAAACGTGTTTTAGAATAGCTTCGCCGCCAGTAAGCCTTGTAAAGATGTACTTGTGCTAAAGCCCATTTGAACGCCAATTTAAAAAGGGCGTACTCTACGTCATAAAATTTGTTCTGGGTCACCGAATAGAGCTTCTTATTGCACAGAACGTGTGGAATTTTAAGATGTGCTTGTTTTTTTGAATGTCAAGACTTGTTATATTTTGCGGTATTTGTTCACTGCAGTGGCATGTATATTGAGTATAGGACACAAAAGAATAACAAAACACAACACAGACTAAAAACACAACACAAACTGAAAACAAACAAAGATTTCTGAAAACACAGATATCTGAAAACGCAACAGAAGAAACTTTAGCAAAGTTTAAAAGCTTGTTTAGTGGTTTTAAATTTTTCGTGAGCGAACACAAACAGGAAAACTCTTATTGAATTTATTGTCTTGAAGTACGTGCGCTAGGCGGAAAGCAATAATTTGGCCCGGGGGGACGGGTACTCTCCCATATCAGATATACAGGTACTTACCACCCTCTAGGGTATGGTTTTCGAGCTCTAGAGTCTAGGATATGGTATCATATTTGCCTGAGGTCTGCGATAGCGTTTTTAGTTTGGCATGGGTTAGGGATCTAATTGTCTGGGATAGGGTACAGTTTCTGGTCTTGAGAGAGTTATGATAACATCTATGGCACAGATGTGACGCCAGTCCTACAAACACGCTAATGGAAATGGTACGGTTAGGCAGGTTTTAAAGCATGTTTTCTTACGCGTAGGGTATGATTTTTGACATAAAGGTCTGGGGTAGGGGATCAATTTTAAACATTCATAGGTCTGGGATAGGGTCAAAGTTTTGAGCTTATAGTTATAGCGCGGCACACCACTACCCAGAAACTATTAATACAGTCGCCCTCCCGGGTGATTGAGACAGGCCAAGGCAAAACAAATTCCATAGCTATTGCTTTTAAGCATTATAACGAGTATATTTTTAATAAGTTCCGAGATCGGTTATGATAATAATAATAATCACATGCAATTGCAGTCAACAGTGTCAAATTATCTTTGCCTTTGGCTCTAACAAACTATTCAGTATTGTAAAATAACGGTACGTACATAATAAACTTTTCTTCATAGCCATAAAAACAAGTCGAGTCCTTCAAGAGTCTGAAAGCTTCCTAGCATCACTTGAGTTTCATACCAGTTCCATATTGGTTTGGGAATCAACCCGTTTCGATAACAAATGTCGCCCGGCATCTGATCTTTGAAGTGCCGACCTACCGCAAACTGATGTGTGTATGTGTGTAAGCGTCTCAGCAAGAAATTAGTTTTAAATCTTTGGCCACAGATAATTCCATCAAATCTGCCCAAAATAACAAAACGCCATCGACTATCATTTGGAGCAGCAACAAGATTGAAGTGAGTCGTACCCAGGGTGATATGGGCGGACTCCATTATATTGGCCCTGGGAAGAGACTGATTTCTGACAGAACGTATAGGAAAGCCCGATTTATAACTCTGGCGTTTTCTTCGAAAAGACCGAGTAACAGGCAGACCTATACATTTCATCTCGAAAGCGCGCTGGTCATCCCTTATTGTTTTGTGAATTTCTTTAAAACCTTTTTCTTAAATCAAATATTTAGAGAATGATTTGCAAGTCCAAAGCAACTACAATTGTAAGTGTAACCAGTATAAGAAGGAAGTAGATATATCTCTTCATATCTTCGCTGAAATGAGCGTCTCGATAGCAAGGTCATACAACTTCAGGTAGCAAATGAATAAAGATGAATGAGAATTCAGTTTTTAAAAGCCTGATAAAGCTTTTTAATAACATTTAAACCATTTACCTGACAAAGGTTTTTAGAATATACAGGCTTTTTGGAACCGAATCTGTGGCCTTTATCAGTTCAGTTTTAAAATATAAATCCTCGTATAAAGATGTTTGTATAATTCCCGGAAGGCTTGTTCAGCGGAAAATGTAGTCAAAAACTTCTGAGTAAACTCTGCACTTTCAGAAAAGATACCGCCGTTGGTAAGCGATCATTCGATGTAAAACATTCATTTCATCTCAACAATCATAGGTTATATTTCAAGCTCATTTTAACAGAGAAATCATTTTTGCAAATTATTAATTTTTTTTCTCGTAGCTTTTTTAAAACTGGAGCAGGTACGGCAGCGAGCAAAAATTGAACGTAGAATTGTTTTATAACATTTTACAAAAGAGAACAATTAAATGCGTGATTACATGCACATGATGTGAGCAGCAAAGCTAATCCGGAAAAGTTGAAAATGAGATAATACGACGCATTGACACTTTCAAATTAAGATGATTCATCCGGATCAGCTAATCCCTTTATGAGTCTGTCCAGTTTGTAAAGTAAAATAGTTAAAAGATATTGTAACATGTAATATCTGTTTATCTTCATAATTATCAAACATTAAAAAACACCTAGTTACACATCTAGGAGGGGAAACGAAACCAATGTATTGATATTAAATTAAAAACAAACCACTGATAAGCAACTGGTACGACTGGTTTATCTTAGAATTGTTGTAACAAAAAAGTGGCATAAAATATTTAGCTCTTTTTTTAAAACACTTTTATTAGTTACGTCTTTTAGTTTTACGACCTTATAAGCGACATTACCACGTGTGGGGGAAAATTCCTTTAAAAATGGATTGGGGTGTTCGACAAACCTTTTAGGGTCAAAAAGAATACCCTAGCGGACATTTTAGGACCGAAAATAAAACCCTCACGGACCTTTTTAGGGTCGAAATAATGCCATCGCGGTCCTTTCAGGGTCGAAATTAAGGCCTTCGCGGACCTTTTAGGGGGAAAATAAGACCCTTGCGTACCTTTTAGGGTCTCGAACTGAAGCAGTACTTTTACAGTCAGTTTTCAAACTGTACTCAAGATTCAAACAGTGTCATGTAAAAATTATATATATTAACTTTCACAATATATTAACATTGTTTCTCTAAAATTCAATAAGCAAAAATGTTAAATGTGGTCGTACCTTTACGGTACAAGTCAAATATCTATCGTTTATGGACCTCACCCGATATTCGCAATAACGATATTCGTCAGTTCAAATCTTGCCGAAGCCTGTTTTGTTTTCTTCCTGCTTTTCTTTGGCACCTACTTGTTAAATCCGTATGTAACAATGAGGAACGTTATACAAAGCCGTTACTAAAAACACAGCACAAAATGAATCGTGATAATTGCTGTACAAAAATCTTAGGTGGCATGGCATCTTAGCTTAGGCGATGAAAATATTTTCTCCTTAGCGCAGAGGTCAAGAGGGTTCCAATCTCCATTGTGGTTACTTAAAAATAAAATACTAAGTCCTTTACAACTGAGCGAAGTGGCCCATAACGGCCTCGCACTCTTAGATATACCAGAGGTTTGTACAAAAAGAACAAGTCAAAGTGACACTTTTATATTTGCATGCGATGTTAAAATAGCCTAGGCTTTGATTTCATCTATGTACCGTAAATATGAATTATCGCTAATTAAATAAGATCCCTTTTAATTTAGTTTTTAACCTAACATTTTTAGTATTTTATAAAATTTGTTAATTGTTATAAAGTTTATATAATGTTTTTAAATGTTTTTGTAAATAATTGCGCAATTCCGCCTTTGGCTGGGATGCCTATTTTTTTTTCAAAATATACGAACTAACTCATCTTAGTAATCTGAAGACAACGTTTATCTCCGGTTTTTGTAATGAGTCTTCCCTAGACTGGACACTAGTCACAAGTCCATCGCAGGTAGCTCCCAGAAGATTCCGATACTCATTAACCGACCTCAGAAGGATGGAAAGCTGAGTGAGCTTGGGCGGAAAAGAAACACACATTTTCAAATTTCTGCAGAGCCTGGGAACGAATCCGGGACCTTGTAGTTGTATAGCAGAGAGCCCCGCCTTGTTCACGAACTATGTGGGAATGACGGCTTCTTAACCAATTTTAAAATAGTTTAGCCTTTAGGTTTGAATATCTTTCAGTTAAAACTGTGCCAGCCTATAGCTTCAACAATGAAATAAATAGAATTTTATTTGCGCCCTCAAATCTCAGTGTATAGTAATGTGAACTGTTTATGTTAATAATTGGAGAGACAGTTAAAATTTGTCGTGAAGCCTTATTTTGTTGAAAGAGGAAAACCAGAGTACCCGGACAAAAACCACAGCTTCCAAACAAAAACCAGAGTACCCGGACAAAAACCACAGCTTCCAAACGAAAACCGGAGTACCCGGAGAAAATCCTTCAGTGTCAGATTGAGATCAGGCGCCAAAAACGTAGTGCACATGCGCAGCCCTTGGGTCAAACTCGGTGTGCAGAGGTAGGAGGTATTGGTTCAAGCCTTTCGACCATCGTGATTCCCCCGATTCTGGGGACAAGAATGTATAAAAACCAGGTGTTTTCAAAATAAACATTCTACGTATGCGCTCACTTAAATCTCCGACATGGGATTTAATAGCGACTGCAATTTGCGACTGAAGACAAAAGCAGCCCATTCAGTTATAATTTGGGTTTTCTACGGGAGCACGAATACAAAAGTTACAAATCCATCAGAGAAGGGGCAAGAGACAGCAGATATCAGCATGTTTATCAGTATCAAATTTCTTGTTCAGAATCTCACTAGTTTAATTGATTGTACTAAAGAATACATGGCTAAATTTATTCTTGTAATACTGTCTACTTTAATCAAAAAGTTAACACAGATAAAAGTACAGAGCTGAATCATAGAAAATCTAAAATACGGTGATAAAACATTAAAATTACTTGAGTTTTACGCTCGGTGGCGTTCATCAGATTAAAACATTAAAAGCGGGTAAGGTGAAACATGTAAAAACAAATGTAAAAAAAGATAAGTTATGTTGGTTTGTAATTGGTTGCTAAAAACTTATTGGCATGACTGCATTTAGATATTAGCTCAGATCTTCTGTTTAACAAGCTTTTGTCAGCGTTTAAAAATTTTTTTTTTTCTGTTTGCTGATAATCTTCAGCCTGGCCTGTGACTCAGTGGAGTTTTGCAAGGCCGCATTTATGTACGAAAACGCCCTCCAATCAAGCGGACACACCCACCACCTACACTTGACCAATGTAGCTAACCAAAGGCCCCCCAAAAAGGCGAAACATGTCAAGAGAAATTATTTATTTCAATCCCCCGCTTAGCAAAAACGCACAAAGCAACACGGGAAGACAATTGCTCCACCAGCAAACATTTTCCCAAGGGCCACACACTCCACAAGATTTTTAACAAAAACAACTGTAAAGTAATCTACAGCTGCAGGAGCAACATGGCAACCATTATAAAACGCCTCAATGCAAAGATCCTGAACCCACAAGTGCCAGTCGCAAACCAAGGATGTGACTGCAGAATAAAATCAAACTGCCTACTGGATGGAGCTTGCCTAACGCCAAGTGTGATGACTGATGACCGTAATAGTAATCGTGATGTTGCTGCTGCTGATGATGTAGAAAAATTGATGTTGATGTTGATGTTAATGGTGATATGATGTTGATGATGATGGTGATGATGGTGGTGTGTCAAGACCTTTCCGTTTCAAATATTTTTGTCAATGAGGGAATTAACAGCGGTTTCGATAAAGAATGATAAAGTTAATGATAACAACAAAGCGTAATGAAGATGCAAAGCGTTTCTGGAATATAATGAAAAAGAGCAGAAACAAGTAAGTCGATTTAACTCGCCATCTTCTTCAATAAAAAATAATAACACATGTTAAACTCGTAAAAACGATCGAATTTGGACAGCTTAGCCTCCAATAGTGAACATAGCTGGGCTAAATACAAAGATTTCACTAACAGGAACCAAAACTTTATCTTGACTAATTTTTGTGTTTTAAAAGCCGATGTTCCACATACCATTGAATGGGCAACCACTTCCTTTGAAATTGACGCTAAATATTAGTATTTATTTATTATTAATGTATATTCGTTCGAAAACTTAAAGTCTCACTCTTTGAAACGAATCTTGAACGACTTGTGTGTGGAGGATGCTAGTTTTGGTCTGAATTGTAGTTCTACTCGTGTACAGTGAGCGAGAGTCGTCTCACAAGTAGTTTTTAAAAAACAAATTTAAAGAGCGTTCTTGAGCCTTTGTTTGAATTCACCTACCAGTGTTGACCAGAAATACTCCGTAGTTATTATACGAATCTGCTTTGACTGGAGGGTGCAGCAAAACTCTCTCGTAAATATCCTCGGCCTCTACCATATCCCCTTGCTTATACACAACATTTGCCAGGCTAAGAAGTGCGTCCATGTTGTTAGGGCTCAATCTGAAGATGAAATCAAGTCGACCTATTAAGTCAAGAAACCTTCACATCTGTGCTGCTGAAGGCAACTTGGCCCTCCCCCTTCCTTTCCCCCGGGTTATGATATTTGATTAAATCTTGTAGTTATAAAACGTAGTTGAGCTTTTTATTATACTTGTAATATTTAATATACATGTTGGCATTTATTAGTTTTCAATGTTTAAGATATTATGAATAAACAACATAAAGAAAGACTATCCTTTCCATTTAAGAACGTCGAGAAAGAGCCAACTCTCTCACAGAAACTATGGCAGCTAAACTTACTTTATAAGTTCGTCCAGCGGCTTACCGACGTAGTCTATCAAGTATTCTCTCAAAGACATTGTAACATTCTTGTTATTCTCCTCCAGCCAATCAGAAGCAACCGTATTAGAGAGATTGCTTATGTATTTAGTGTTCAGCAGTATTTTGCCTAGTGAACTTTTCAAAATACCTATAATAGAATCAAGCTCCTATTAGAAAAACATTCAATGATTATACATAGCCACGCTATCCGGCGATATAATGATTTAAGTACATAATTATGATAACCTTTGTAAGTCTTGATGTTGTTTTTTTTGTCGCGTAAATTAAATATTGTGACTTAATTCGATTTTAGTTCAGGTTTTTTCAAACCTGTTTGTTTTTCTCAAACCAGTTTGTTTATTCGAACCAGTTTTTTTTTTTTTTTAAGAAAGAAAAAAAATATGTGTGTAAGTAAGCTAAGATGGCAAGTAAGAACATGGAGAAAGGGTAGAAGGGCATAGAGTTGTATGTAAGGGTGAGTCATTAACCCTAGAATGCATGAAGAAAAAAACGATACACGACGGCATGAGGAAGGAGGCCGGGGGTCACCCTTCCCCCAGCCCCCATCCCCCTTCCCTATTTTTAAAAGTATTGAACCAATTGTCATGAAACTTGGAATGAATTAAAGGTAATAAGTGTCAAATATACTGCTAGTTAAGTATATTCTCGTGGCACTTTGCTGGTTCCCATGATAGCTACCATATTGTTTTCGGGAGCGTGACGTCAAAAGCAGAACTTAGTAGTGAGAAAAGGCTTTGTTTTCATGTATCTTTTCCATTTTCTTGTAAATTATGGAAGTGAGCGAGGTGTATCATATAGCTACGTAAATTGAAAAGATATAGAGAAAAGGACCGCACTCTCATTACTAAATTCTGCTTTTGACCTCTTAGTTACCAGCCTTCCATTGCTCGGTCAAGGTGAATACGGAAGTGACTTTTCCAAACTTTAAACACAAATTACGCCATGAAAAATAAAATTCTAATCGAATTTTTTTTTTGCCATCATCAGGACATTTTATACATATAAAAAAACCCACAACTGAAATATACACATTAAATTATTCCTATCGGGTGAAATCTCTGATTCCTTCATTCCCCATTTTTCATTCCTGTTTTTAGTAACGTTTAACATATGAGAGTAAATTAAACCACACATACGGGTGAGTAACAACAAATCAATAGCAATGAATTAAGTAAGCTATGTTTTAAAATAGCAAAAAAAAGTAGAGACTCGTCAAAATGATTGTTGGGTTACGTTCATTTACGATTTTGAATCGAACCAGTTGATGAAATCTTAAAATTAAAACGATTACTTTTTGTTTGTCTTAAAGAGAAAATATTTGCGGTTATTCATTCTCACTTCCAAACCAGATGACGAAGCTTTAAATAAAAAAATAAATCCTATAAAGTGACCATTCATTTTGTTTCTCTTGAAGGGTAGAAATGACTGGTGTTATTCATTCTAACTTTTGAACCAGTTGATGAAACCCTATAAAATAACCATTCATTTTAT